>SNQJ01S0010004.1:255808-277185 GCA_010110895.2 Picea sitchensis | reverse complement strand
CAGTTAACTGAAGACTAGTTGACTAGTTAACTCAGCTAGGTGGCAGTTCACTCCCGTAACTGCCTAAGAGACTAGACTAGGTGGAAATTTACACTTGTAACTGCTGGTGTGTGTCTAGATCAATCTAGGCCACCACTATGGCTCATTAGTTACTCATTTATCCTATATATATTGTAAAGTATTCACTCTTTGAGTGTGGAATATGGTTAATGAGAATTCTTCCATTCTTTCTATCTTGCTTCTTCTTTCTCAATTTCTCTCTGCAAATGTGTGTAGTATTTTCTAGCTAGATCTATTCTGTGCAGGTTCAACAAATTTACAAGAAAAGCCTAGAATAGTAAAAGTATAAAAATATCTTCCTCCTAAGATGAAAGGTAAGTATGCAGATTTACTCGAGCAACATAAAGACTTATTTTCTTGGTCTTATGATGAGCTGAGAACTTATGACACTACAATGATTGAGCATAATATTCCTTTAAAGCCAGGTGTCAGACCTGTCAGGCAGAAGCTTAGGCAAATCAATCCCATATTATTGCCCGTGGTTGAAAAAGAAGTAAAAAACCTCCTGGATGCTAAAATAATTGTACCACTCAGGTACTCTGAGTGGGTAGCTAATCTGGTCTCGGTTAGGAAGAAGAGAGGAGAAATAAGATTGTGTGTGGATTTTAGAAATTTAAATAAATCATCTCTCAAAGACAATTATCCGCTACCCAAAATGGACCATGTTCTAGAAAAAGTGGTTGGAGAAAATAGAATGTCAATGATCGACGGTTTTTCTGGTTACAATTATATTGTTGTTAACAAAGACGATAAATAAAATACAACATTCACCACCCCATGGGGTACATTTATGTATGACAAAATGCCTTTTGGTTTCATGAATGCAGGTGTTACTTTCCAACGAGCTATGGATGTCACCTTCATCGGTGAAAGAGATAAATTCTTTGTTATTTATCTCAATGATCTAACCGTTTTTCCCAAATCTGATGAAGAACATCTAATCCACCTCAAGCAAACGTTCGAGAAATGCCACAAATTTGGTTTGTCTCTAAATCCCAAGAAATATCACTTTGCAATGCAAGAAGGTAAACTCTTGGGCCATATTGTATCTCAGGATGGAATTAAAATCGATCCTAAAAGGGTCAAAACTATTGACACTATAAATTTTCCTAGAAATGTAAAAGAAATCCAGTCATTTTTAGGGAAAATAATTTTTTTGAGGAGATTTATCCTGAACTTTGCAGAAATTGTGAAATTGATTACATATATGCTCAAGAAGAACAATGAAGTTAAATAGATGACCAAAGAAAAAGAATCATTTACACACATCAAGAAATTTATAGGTGAAGCACATGTACTGACAAGCCCTGATTATCTAAAGGAAATTTTTTTTTTTTCGTTTGCATCCGAACATACAATTGTTGCGGTACTCCTCTAGAAGAACGGAGAGGGTTTTGAGAAACCAATAGATTTTTTCAGTAAGAGACTTAGAGATGCAGAATTGAAGTATGACATAATGGAAAAGAAGGCATATTCCATGGTGAAAGCACTAAAATCTTTCAGAACTTATGTATTGCATTCCAAGATCATTGCATATATACCCACTAGTTCCGTCAAGGATATATTGGTTCAGCCTGATAGTGATGAGAAGAGGGGTCGGTGGCTTGCTGAAATTCAAGAATTCAATCTAGAGGTAAAACCAACAGAGCTCGTAAAGGGACAGGGTTTGGCTAATCTACTATCCGAATCAAATTTTAGAGCGCTTGGAATAAATAACCTACAAGAGAATGAAGGATATTTAGACATAGATGAATTCGATGACCAGATAGACACAACTAGAATCAAAGAGAAGTTTCCATTTTTGGGTTGGTTTAAAGATATAGTATCTTATCTTCTGACTCTGAAATTCCCAAACGATATGTCTTCGTCTAAAACTAGGACATTGAAATTTCATGCGGTACATTATTGTATCTCAGAAAGCCAGTTGTATTGGAAAGACCCTCTAGGTTTTCTACTAGTTTGTTTAGTAGAATCTGAAACAAAAAGGGTTATAAATGAATTTCACGAAAGATTTTGTTGAGGACATCATGCATGGAGAGAAACGACCTATAAAATCCTGAGAGAAGGATATTATTGGCCTAATTTATTCACAGATGTGAATGCCAAAGTCAGAGCCTGTAACTCCTGCCAATTATTTTCAGGCAAGCATAAACTCTCGGCGTTACCTTTGGTCCCGGTTAAAACAGAATCCCCTTTCCAACAATGGGGGTTACATTTTATAGGATAAATCAATCCACACTCTAGCGCACAACACAGATGGATCCTGACCGCTATGGACTATTTCACCAAATGGGTAGAAGCTATCCCGACCAGGAAAGTGACAGATTCAGTGGTAATAAATTTCTTGGAGGAAAATATATTATCTAGATTCAGTTGTCCCCGAAAGATAGTTACAGATAATGCCCATGCATTCAAATCTATGGCAATGGTCATCTTTTTCCAAAAATACAATATTGTGTTGGGTCATTCTAAAATGTACTATCCTGAAGGAAATGGGTTGGCTGAGTCATCAAACAAAATCTTAATCACCATAATAAAAAAGGTTTTGAATGAAAATAAGAAAGCCTCACATGCGCATTTGAAATATTCTTTGTGGGAAAATCGGATAGGCACCAAGAAATCAATCGATACTTCTCCATTTCAAATGGTATATGGGACCGATGTGGTATTACCCATTAATTTTGCTCTACCTATAATGAAACTTTGGAAAGATGAAAAAGAAGAACCAAATCATGTCATAAGAAGAATAAATCAGCTGATTGAAGTTCAACAAAATAGGGATGAAGTGGAAGAAAAAATTCAGAAGTATCAATACAACATGAAAGACCTGTTTGATCATAAGGCTAAAGATAGGGAATTCCTCCCTGGTGACCTAGTTTTGAAATGGGACGCTAGGAGAGAAGACTCAGCCAAACATGGCAAATTCGATCATATCTGGTATGGACCATTCAAAGTTGCAGCCTCCAAAGGGAGGAACTCATTTCTGCTGGAAAATTTGGATAGTAAAATCCTCAACGCCCCTATCAATGGCCATTATCTTAAACACTGTATGCAAGAAATGATTTCCAAAATCCCATTGTATATACCAGTTTCTGTTTTCTATTTTTTACAGTTTTTAGGTAAGTCTTACTTCCACTACAAATAAAACAGGTTAGTGATTTCATAGAAGAGTAAATGTAAAATAATTTACACTTTGAACGCTGTAACTCGTTGTTAGCGATATTTCTTGCTAAGGGGGTAGAATACAAAAAATGGGTTAAAACCCACTTGTCCAAAGTTTCGGGCGATAATGCGCCCATGGTAAGCAGCGAGCAAGACCGGTGCATCCTCCAAAGGGAGGAACTCATTTCTCACAATGGTGGATAGTAAAATCCTCAACGCCTTGGTATCAATGGCCATTATCTTAAACACTGTATGCAAGAAATGATTTCCAAAATCCCATTGTATATACCAGTTTGTGTTTTCTATTTGTTACAGTTTTTTGGTAAGTTCTACTTCCACTGCAAATAAATAGGTTAGTGATTTCATAGAAGAGTAAATGTAAAATAATTTACACTTTGAACGTCAGAATCCGTTGTTACCGAGGCTTCTTGCTAAGGGGTATCACAAAATGGGTTAAAACCCACTGGTCTAAAAGCCGCGATAATGCTCCATGGTGGCAAGCAATGTAGCAAGACCAAGAAGGGTCCGTATTTATGCTCCATCAACGACGACAACAAATTTCGACCCCTTGCCTTCCGTACATAATTGCTGAATCCGAGGATCGGGTGCACCTCTCCAACGGTCCAGCGCCTGATCAACGCATCACAGACCATTTCGACTTCTGCAATTTTTAAGGGTCCGAGATCCATGTGCGCTCCACGGCTAATGCATCATGCCGCAGATCATCAGGTATTCCTCGTAAGGGTTCCACCTTCTCGCCTGGTTTTGTCCTTAACCCGCGATGGGGCCCGCCTGTCATGTCATCCCTCTATCCGCCTTTCCTCAAGGTTATGTGTCACTTATCCATATCCTCCCTTCTAGCAGGCACTTCTTCGCCTACTCCACTATCGCCGGCCACGCGCCCCTTCTTTCCATCGGCTTTCAAATTGGCATGGTAGTCCGTTTCTCCCTGCCTTCAAATTTATCCACTGGTCATTAATGGATCATCCCCTGCTACTCCTCATCACTTTCACTTTCGCCACCCTACCATACACCCGTCTCATACTGGCCCTTGCGTCCGTCCTTCAAGCTATTCAGTTAAGTCCAGGTGGCAAAGATCGGTAGCGCATTCCCTATCCCAGATGCCGAAGGTTGGATGTAATGCTATCGAATCACAAGAAGCGCTATTGAAGCCGGCAAGGTTGGTGGTGGTTAGACATCGCCCATATAATGGGATGTCCCACAGAATTAAAGCACGCTGATTCATTAATAAACCGTTAGAAGACTCCATCGCTCCCATAAGTTGTACCTTAATTCATTCAAAGATCGCAGATCCAGGTTGTCGGGGTTGGCGCGCATGCAAAGCCTCAATGCGCTTCTTGTTCACTACTTGTTGTTTGGAGTATATGTAGAATTTTCCATTTTGTATCTATCGATGGTAGAGATAAGTTCCCTATTGTAAAGTTTTAATGAAACACCAGTTTCCCTGGTTATGTCAGGTTTGAGATTTCTTTATTTATATAACAAACAGCCTTTCCTTCCCATCTTTGTTTCATCTTTTGTCAGGCCCATACAGCGATTCACGCGGGACTTAACAACAATCATGCTGCGACATAAAGGATTTGTTGTGGCATCTTGTATTCTCCTCGGGTATATGTGTTTAAATGTAAAAGGATTTTGTGTTCGAATATATTTCTTCTTCATATGTAAACCGGAGGTCACAGATAGATCTTGGCAGACCTTTCTTCTTGTACAAGTCTTCCACCTACTCCATCCCTTTGTTAAACTTCATTGTTTGAAGTTTATCGACCTCACCTGCTCATGCATGCCTCGTCTAGTTTCCGAGTTGAGATTGTGCCATTCTGAGTCTTTCTCCACCGAACATCACCTCTTTAAAAACCGTGACATTAAAACCGGATTCCGGGCTCGCCTCCCGCTATCAATCCATGAGTGACTTCCTAACGCCAACATTTCTGGCGCTGCCGGGGATGAGTTGAAGATTTTCCCCGCGTAATGACAACATTAGCTGATTTCTCAAGGCATTAGATATCGTATTGAAGATTTCTACCGCGTAACGGGCTAATTCCATTGTAACGAACTACTGGGAGAACTCGCTCCATCACCGTGGCTTCGAAGAGGCGTATTACACGAGGTCGAATCCATTTCTTTGGCCAATCTTTTAAGAAGACTTGAGGCGCTGCAAAGGAAAGAGAGCCGCAAAGCAGTTTCGCCGATGAAAAGGTAATACCCTTCCTCGTGGAAGACTCCATTTTCATTCTCAGCCTCCTAGTCAGACTTCCTCCAAGTTTCCCATTTTCTCAACTTTGGGAGTGTTCCCGCCGAAGCCTCTTGGTCTAGTGTCAGAGGGAGAGAGATCCTTGTCACTCCCTCTCAAGAGGTTTCCCACTACTCCCTTCTTTGATTACTATCACAATGAGAGAAATACCTCGCACACCTCAGTCCTTTAGACTTTCTCTCAAGCTCTGCCATCTCCTCGGGAGGACCTCTTCACCACCATACTCCATCTCCTCCAAGTTCCCACTAACATCCCTATGGTCAGTGTGTTAATCCTCCCAATGTATCAATGGATGCCATAGTCACAACTAGATATATGCTCACTTTGATTCTTCTCACTTTGAACTCCCTCACTCCCCTCATTGAGACTATTTGGAAATACATGCCCAAGTTCGTAGGAGATGTGAGTGTCAAGAGCACTTGGCTGCCTCTAGCTATGCGTCGACAACCTCGGCCATTGAGTAGAACGAAGATGGATGAGGGTCTTCGCCCAGAGAGCATTGGATGGTGAAGAAGTGGTTCGTGGACCGCCCCCGGATCTATTAAGTGGGTATTGAGGCTCGATAATGTTTTGAGGCAGTGGGGGGATAGAAAGATTATATATATTACATGATCGAGTTTGGGTCCCTGAAGAAGGTGGAGGGAGAGTCATCACTCTCCAAAAGATTCAATAAAATGTATAATAAGATTCCTCTCGCAGTAGATAAAACCTTCCTCGCTCTGCCAAATTTCATATGCTAGTGCATTGACCCCGATTTATGTCTCTTCAGATTAAGAGAAGGAGCTCACCTCTTTAGCTCGATGATGCATTTATAGAGGTGGAATCTATGTTGGGGCGTTGCATGTAGATCAGTGTTCCACGACACAAAATGAAGAAAAGGGAAGCTCCAAGCCTCAAGCTTCGCTCCAACATCTCCACTTCATCAGCTTCCCACCCCGCAATGAGTCAATCTACCTATTGAACATTACGTCAAAGAAGATATGGAAAATTAAAGACGGAAAGAAAAACAATGAACAAATTCCCCGTAATCGGTAGAAATGAGGAGGTTTCAGAAGACCGAACCACTTTGCTCCTCCAACTATGCATAAAAAGAAGGAAAGAGACAGAGATGACTGTGAGGATTCAGTCTTTCCCTTCCAAGTAACAATTTCATGCTATCATGAAGAACGAGGAAGTGGACGCAGCCTCGAGCTAAAAATCCACTCAGAGGTCACTCCTCCTTCCACATCCTCACCAAACGATATGAAGAGTCTCTCATGGATGGTCATTTGAATGAATTGAGCAAAGGAGATAAGGATGGCGGTAGCTGAGGCTGGTACAACCTGAGGTCCAACAAAGGAACAACAATGCCTGACATTACTGAGTAGTCCACTAGAGTAGAGAAGCATGTTGAAGAGGCAACAGACGTAATTCACACAGAGGTAAGAAGGCTCCAACCTCTCCTATTGTTCAAAATCATGCTCCTGAAATTAGAGAAAATCCAAAGAATACATCTTCCTTCAATTTCGAGCATGATATTCAAAAAATCAGAATCCCATACCCTCACCGAAAGTTAATCAAACATGGTGGGGAATTCAAAAAACGCTTCCACCCTATTGAAATCAAGTCTTCGCCCCTCCACAGATCAACAAGATAAATCTCCAAGATGAAAGGTCAGCAGTCGTTTTAGGGCCCATGGTGCGAGATGATTCATCCCTCCTTCTACAATCCACCTCCCCGAACATACATGACAAGGTGCTATAATTTCTAATGATTCGTGAGCCCCCACAACCTCATAGCGCCTGTAAAGCCATGGAAGAGCTAGGGTTTAGAAGTTGCCAGAGCCTATCATGACCTCTATTCCTTTGACCTGTGAGGGTACAATGTTTGGGAGTTATTAATGACCCTGGTAGTTTCCTTGTTTCAGCTACCCATGAAAAGTATGATTATGGATATAGTGGTAACATGTTCCCCCAAGTTTGGCATGTTGTTGTCAAGGTCTTGGATCAAGAGACTTGAGGGACATTTGATGGACCCTGCTACATATGCCACCTTTCCAGTTTTTGGAGGGGAACACTGGAGGTTGTACAGAGAGGCCCACCTAGCCTACATTGTTAGTGAAGCTAAACCCCACTAATCATCCCATCTATGCCTAGACACTGACTTAGGATCTAGATTATTGCAGTTCACCGATGAACCTGAGACCCCCTTGCAGGTGATCGAAAGTAGCCTTTCATCAGGATGCCTTCCTCCGTCTGAATTCCATGTTTGGAAGATGTTCTTGATGGAGCTCTTCCAATATAGGTGCAGGTTCCGGAGTGGTATTCAAATCTCCTCTCAAGATACCATATCTCTGTCATACAAGCCGGAATTCGAAGTCACCAACAATGTGGCGAATGAGGCTCCGGGTTCTAGGATTTGGCGGGTCGCAGCAAATGGGAATCATGGAGCTGGTCAAAGTTTGGGATGCGGAATTATTCAACAGGAAAAAATGTCTATCGCATTCAAGCACCCTCACCCCAAGAAATTATAGGAGGAGAGGTGGGATCTCATTGAGGTTTCCTTCCTAGCTTAATATCTTCATTCCACCTGAAGAAAAATGCTCCCAAATGAATTTTCTGGCCTTCTCATCTAGTCTCTGTTTGAAGCTCCCGGCCGCCTAACGATGCACTGATGTGGAAATAAGATATAGACCTTCTCAGGCCGGACAATAAAATTGAGGGTATTTGAAGATGATCAGAGATTGAGAAATTCAACCATCGATGACTTCTCTTCATTGCATATAGATGAGGACCCGGATGAGGAGTCTGACCACCACCCTGGGAGTTGTTGAATAAAGTTGCAGACCATCATATTATTCAACTGTCGAGCAATCACATACCAAGAGGTACCCAATTCCATTAGAAAGATTGTTCGATGGGAACCACGTATCGCAAGGAAGGATTTCGTGTGATGATGCTGACACGACCGAATGCAACATAGGCACACCGAGGAGCCCAAGTTTGTCATAAGTTGTCAAGGAATTTGACCGAGAAGCAGAGGGCTAAATATACCGACGGTCGAGGAGTTTGTCGACATGTTCGCTATGGACCTACTAAGACCTCGCCAAGACATACCGACACGCCATTCATTGAGCACAAGATCTATCTGAAGGAGGAGGCTAGACCTTCAAGCAGAAAGTCAGACAGATAAATCCCACGCTACTACCTCACAGAGGGAGGTGAAAAAGTTGTTTGATGCTCAAATCATAGTCCCTTGAGATACTCTAGCTGGGAAGCCAATTTGGTCCCAGTAAGAAAGAAGAATGGAGATATCAGGATTTGTGTTGATTTCAGGAACCCGAACAAGAGTTCAAGGAAGGGACAATTATCCCCGCCCAACATGGAGCACATATATTGCAGAGGGTCAATCGGGTGCATCTAGGATATCTATACCGATTATTTTCCGGCTATAATCGACATCACCATAATACGTGTGAGAAAAGATAGCCTTCACCACTCCCTGGGGGACATTTCTGTATGCCAAGATGCCATTTGGGCTGATGAACGCTGGAGCAACGTTTCAGCAAGCCATGGACATACTTCCTCTACTCCGGGGAAAAGATAAGTTCGTGGTAACATACTTAGATGACATATCTCCAAGACCCGACATTGAACAATCTCAATTCCACTTGAAGAGTGGCTCCTAAATGCTGTAGTTACGCTTTCCCAAACTCAAGAAATCAATATTGTTTGCTATGCAAGAGGGAAGCTGTTAGGCCATATAATACCAGCAGAGGGAGTGAGAGTTGACCCCAACAGGGTAGAGGCAATTCAAAACCTATCACTTCCCAGGTCTAAAAAGGAGGTCCAAGCATTTTGGGAAGGATTGTTCCGAGGAGGTTTGTCTCAAATTTTGTCAATTCAGGAAACATATCACCATGCTCGTGAAGGCCATGAGATAAAATGGATCACGTAACCTGTGAAGTCTTTTTGACCAAATAGGAGAAAGCATTGATCGAGGCTCCCTTGCTAGTCATTCCTGATTATTCTAAAGACTTTATGATATTTTCTTTGCTTCCTTTGACACAAAGGGCGTTAGCCTATTGCAGTGTAAGAACGATAAAGAGAAAGAGTTCTATTGCCTTCTTTAGTATAAGTAATCGAGAGACGCAGAGTCTGAGCATGATATCATGGGAAGCAGGCTTATGCTTTGGTGAAAGATCTCAAAGCTTTCGAAGTCTATGTCTTACACTCAAAAATCATTGTATATGTCCCTTCAACCTATGTGAAAGGGACATTCTTATACAGCCTTACATAGACGGAAGAAGAGGTAAATGGATCACAAAGATCCTAGAATTTGACCTAGAAATAAAGCCCACCAAGCTAATAAAAGAGCAGGGTTTGGCCAAGCTCCCGACCGAATACAATTATAAAGCCTTGGAACCTCGGGTCAATGACCAAGCCAATCATCCAGGGTTCCTAAGGCACCGTAAGCATCAAGTGCATGCCCCGGGTACAAAGATATTCTTGTATTTCCAAGTAGAAGCTGAGACCCCCTCGGAAGGATATGGAAAAGGCAAGGCATTTCAAAGCTCCAAAGTCAAGTATTGTCTTATTGCTGCTTCATTGGTGCACTCTGTGGAGAGGCTATCGATGTGTCCGGACCTACGCCAGCCCAGAGGTTGCGAATGATTTCCATAGTGGTATTTGTGGGGGCCATTATTTTTGGAGAACCACAACCTATAAATTTCTTAGGGATGGGTACTACTGGCTCACCTTGTTTCCTGATGTCTGCCGGGAAATTAGAGCTTGCATCAAATGTCAAAAACTGTGGAAGCAAAGAGTTCAAATCCCTACCAAAACCCGTGGTGGTCTCACCCTTCTAGCGTTGGGGATTGGATTTATCTGGGATATTCATCCTCCCCGCGGCTTAATCGTATGGATTTTGACAGCAAACGACTACTTCACTAAATGGATAGAAGTTGTCCCCACCGTAAGCACTTCCTCTACAAAGCAATCATCATCGGCTTCCCTTGGAGACATCATTGCTATTTGGCTGCCCTAGAAAATTGTCACCGCCAATGCTTCCCATTTCGTCCGAGTTTCTCGATCAAATTTTGTGAACAGCTTTGGGATTTCTTTAATCATCTACCCACTCCCTCTACTATCCCTGTGGAAATGGACTACAGAACCTCTAATAAAAGTTTAATAGCTTATCAAGAAGCTATTAGAGGATATTAAAAGGGCCCTGGACTCAAAGCTCAAATTTGCACTTTGGGCTGACCGAGTGACAACGAAGTGGTCCCTAGGCATCTCTCCTTTACATCTTGTATATGGGACTGAAGTAATTTTTCCTTCTCAGTTTGCCTTACCTGTGGTAGATCTTCCCATGACTATGAAGGGGAACCCAATCTTATCTTCCGTATAAATTCATCGATGGTGGAAGTGCGATATCAGAATAAGCAAAGTCCCGGACAAAGTTTTTTCTTACAATCGCTGCCAGAAGACCAAGCATGCTTTTACTGTGAAAACAAGAAGAAAGAGTTTGAGTAGGGTGATCTAGTACTCAAATGCGATGCACCCATAGAGAAGGAAAACACATTGAATTTGATGTTCTCTCGGTTCGGCCTTTCGTGGATCCTTGAAGCATTTTCTCACAACACTTATAGGTTGCAGGACCTGGAAGGCAAGGAAGTTTTTAATGCCCAAATAAGCATTTCTTTAAAGAAAATGTTTCATGGAGCCGCAATCGGGCTCATTTTGTTCCGCTTTGTAAATATTGTTTTACTTTGTTTTTGTTTTCAGACTAATAAATGACTCCATAGCCCAACAACAAAGGCACTTAGTCTGTAAAAGAGTTCTTAGAGCATCAGCTGTGGATCTAATTCTATCCCCCATGGAGCCAAAATGTTAGCAATATTTCTTGTAAAGGGTAGAATACGTACCGGGTTAAAAACCCACTTGTCCAAAGTTTCAGCGCGATAATGCTACTCGTAGGAAGTGCTAGTTGACCGGCAACGTGATTTATGCTTCCGTGACAATCTACAGACGCTAAATTTCTTCTTCGTGACCCCTCTTGCCTCCGGGACCTTTTAAGCTTAGGGGTCCGAACAAGTAACTCTCTCCAATGAGATCCGTGATGAGCACGCCCGGATCAACCAATCTGGCTGATGACATCCGAGTTCTCGACCCCCGCCTTTCAAAATTCGGCGTTGAGGGTAAATCGAACGGCGTACGCCTTTCTCCGACGCTTATCACGACACACCTGTGATCAACTGACCGTATGGCCCCGAATCTTCGTTTACCTTGTCCTTAACTCCGTATAAATCTTCTCCGCCATCCTCCTTCCACCTTTCCCCGCTGCAAGGCCACTTATCCTTCGCTCAAGGTGGCCTCCCCTTCTTCATATCACCCACTATCGCCACGCCAGCCCCTTCTTTCCACATCGGGCCACCCGAAGCTTTGTAGTCTGCTTCCCATCTTCGCTTCCATCTACTCACGCCCTATGGATCATCATCCCCCTCTACTCCCTCTCATTATCACCTTCCACTTCTCACCATCACTCCTACCATACACCATGTCCTCCGTATCGGCCCTCGCGTCCGCCCCTGCTATTCGCTAGCGAACCTGCGTGGCGTCACAGAAGTATTCTAACCCGAGATACCGAGTTGGCTAGGCCGCTATCAACTCTGCCAGCGCTTATTGAAGCTGTTGGTGGTGGTTAGACATCACCCGCCATAAATGGATACGTCCCGCAGCAGCACGCCGACTTAATAAATCATTAAGACTCCATCGCTGCCCATAAGCTGTACTCCAATTATCCAAAGATCGCAGTCTGTTGTCGGCCATGCGTATCGCAAAGCCTTCAATGCGCTTTCTTTGGTTCCACGGCTATTGTTGTTTTGAGTATATGTAGGCATTTTTGCCATTTTGTATCTATCAATGGTAGAACAAAGCTCCCAATCAGAGTTTCAACAAATACTGCTCTTGGCTCTCCGTGGTTTGATTTCTTTGGTTTGCAACAAACAGCTCTTTCCTTCCCATCTTTTGTTTCCATCTTTGTCGTGGAGGGTCTACAAAGGAAGAATTCACGGACTTAACAATCAATCTTGTTGCATAAAGGATTTGTTGTGGCATCTTTGTATTCTCTGGTATATGTGTTTGAATGTAAAAGGATTTTGTGTTCGAATACATTTCTTCTTCATCTGTTGCAAACCGAATGTCTGTGATAGATCTTGCACCTTTCTTGTACAAGTCTTCCAGCTACTCACCCTTTGTTACAACTCACTGTTTGAAGTTTATCGAGACCTCACTCGTTCATGCATGCCTGGTCTAGTTTCCGAGTTGAGATTGTGTCGTTCTGAGTCTTTCTCCATCTGATCGCCCTTTAAAAACAAACCGTGACATTAAAACTGATGGGCTTCGGGCTCTGCTCCTGCTAGCAATCCAGGAGTGACTTCCGAACACCAACACTCGTAAAACCCTTACACTCTTCATGTTGTTTTTACACAAGATTGTTGTCAATAGCTCAAACATTATGAAAGAGACAAACAAGTGGTCGTATATCAGAAATATTGGTTATCCTGAAACATGTGATAAATAAATAATTTAGTGATATTAGAGTGAAATGGCGAATCAAAGGTATGAATCTCTGAATTATTTGGATTTCCAAAGAATATCACCTGGTGCAAAAACGACCTTATATGTATGAAGATACTTGCTAGATGTATTGTCAAAAGAACGATTTTCAAATTAAATCATAAAAGCGATCATCTCGATAAAATTAAAATAAACGGAAACAAAAGAAATAAAATGAACTCAGAAGAATTTTTTTTTTCAAAAGCCGAGTTTGCATTATAACAACCATGTTTATGAAAACCGAAACCTCCTCTTTCACCCTGTTCAAATCTTTAGTATTTTTCTCCTTGACTCCAGATGCCTCCCCATGGCCTCCACAAAGGAAGGAGGGGTCACACTTTACCTCTAAAAGCTGACAAACAATTATTTAGAAAAAGGGCAAGTCCTCATGGATCCTCAGGTTCCTAATGAACAAAAGTATGTAGAGGCTAATCCTAACTCTCTTAGTTGTTTTAATAGGTTTTTAAATGATTAATCATGCTCAGAAGAAGGCCCCTGGAAATAAAAAGTCCCCCATAATTTTTCCTATAGACTAAGATGTTTTGAAAGGTCAAAAGAAGACTTGTCTAGAGTAATCAAAGTGAGTTAAAAGACCTCTCTTGCCAAAATTATTAACAGATATCACCCCTAGCATGCTTTATACCAATTTATTTCCCCCACTTCATGTTCTAAAAAGAAAGTATAAGACAGATGGTGAAAGGAAATTCATTGAATGATTTCCCCCATCCAGTCCAAAAAAGAGATGATTAGAGGAAATTCATTAAATGATTTCCCTCATCTCAGCATTTAAATGCAAAGTTACAAAATGAAGTGGTGAAAGGAAATTCAATAAGGGAATTAGACAACTTCATCGGGGTACTGAACAGGCTCGCTGGCAGCGAAGCAATGTCTAAGATATCTATAAGGCTGTTATACATGAATTATATTGTACTCTGGTAACCAGTTTTCTCTTGGACTAGATCTACATCCCAAGTTCACGCAAGACTCCCTGATTAAAAAACACTAAAATTACTTTGACTTGATGTAAGAAATATCGACAGAACCTATTAGAAATACTAAGTTTGTTTTGATTATCTTAAGTAGATTCAAGGTCAGTTTTAAGGAAGAGGGAGTCATCGAAGGACCTAAAATTGAGATTAGTAAATGATTAATTTTTGAAAGATTTCAGAGGTAAATATGCGACCTCAGATGCTCTCTATACCCTCTTTCTGAAAACGTTTCACAAAAGTAAAGTAATGACTCCATTCACCCAACAAAGGCACATGGTCTACTGTTCTTCTCATCTCACAGGGAGACGAGATCCCTAGATGGAGCCTATGTTGGAACACACATGTTTTTTCAAATACTCCAGTTACTAAAAGGTTGAAGCCACCCTTTCTTTGAAATAAAAAAAACAATAGCCCTAAACCCCAAATCTCGGATTTCCGGATTTCAAAGATCTAAAGGTTATACGTATAAAAGCTCCCAGTGTCCCGACTTGCGAAATAATGAAATTGGGTTAAGTTTAATCATGATCATCAAAACATTAAGTAGTGATTGTCACTATTTTAATGCATCACGCTTTCGTGATTTGGGATTCATGCCTTGAGTGACCTTCGAATGTCTGATGTACAAGTTGCAAAAGAGACTTAAGATAAACCTGGTTAATTACAAGACTAATGATAATTAACATTAGTTAACTATCGTGACTTCGTGACTCAATGGTTTTACCTTAGAACGATACCTTTGTAATCCCGATACTCGAGGTCGTGAGATTTATTAACTAATCATGATTAGTTAAGAACTTAATTCTGATCAAAGTCAATCAACCAAATCGCAATATCGTGAATTTGGGGTTCATAGCCCAAGACTAAGAATAAAATCGTCTGAGATTGCAAACATCGAAAAAGGATTAAGAACTAATTGCGATTAATTAAATGATTAATCTGGATTAATTAATATCTTAAACAACTTTAAACCTGTGGAGCTTACGGGTAACGATTTAAATTTTTCTACGATCATCCCAAGTCACGAAATATCGAACATTTATGGCATTTATAAGAAAATTAGGAATATGATTGAAAGTAATATACTTCTTTATTTCCAAATCTTTTGAATTAAACGTTGTGTCAGCAAGGACCCACACAGACTCGAGTATTCTAAATGAAATAATTTTCGTCATTATTTGAATTTCATTCTAGTTTCAAAGAGATATTTTAGCAAGTTAACCATTGTTTTTATTTTCATCCTCTGTAACAGGAAATATATCTCGAGATTTTATATCATGGATCCACGGAAAATGCCCAAAAAATCTAGTGAAAGTTCAGGTCAAATTTCAACTATTATTTCTTATACCTCGCCTAGAAACATCGCCACAGTCAAAACATGGACACAGGTTTTCAACATCTTGCAATACGAGCTGATAAACTTCCCAGATGGCTCAAGTGACAATGAGAAAGATGATTTGTATATCAAATACAAAGTGGTCGCTCAGTTGGAGATGAAATATATAGCAACAAGGATGTGACTTTTTCCCTATTGTGATATGGTTAAATGGGCATCGGACCACGTAGAAGTCCCGACTAGGACAATATTCAATGTGCATAAGTTGTTTATTGGGACATTTATTCTGGAGCATCTGCAGGCAATGTACAAATTGTCCCCCACATCCAATTTTACTTACGATGTTGAATTCTTGGAGGGTTTCAAAAAGAAAGAATGCGAGCAATTTGGAAAAAGCTTATCCGACCTGATCAAGGATTGGTGCTCGCGCCCTGAAAAGTTCAGAGCCGACACTCATGGTATATATGCAATCCCTTCTTTACAACCACAATTTATGTATGTATCGATGATGGTATGCAGGATTTATGGGAGACAGAATATTGTGCATTTGTTTCTCTCATGGGTACCTCTTATCCACACAATAGCAGAGGAGTACTCTTTCGACTAGGATAATTTTTTGTCAGACAATTTGGCAATCCAGGTTACATAATATTAAGCACAAAAGGAAAGCGGGAAAGCGACTTCGTTTTTCATGTCTGTGTACATTATGGATGTCATTTTCTTCATGAAACCTTTCCCATTAATGATCTAGAGCTGGACTCCAAATAACGCAAAGCCTATTCAAGTTTACCACTCCAAACTCTGGGGAGATAAGGCTAAGGAATTCATCTATGATATTTTCAATTTTGTAATGGTACCAATGCATGTCATTATCTACAACCATCCACCTCCCAGGATTTCAGATAAAGTCATGACAAACTTAAACAGCGTGGCAGACTGGTACCTGGAAGAACAGTTCTTGTATATTAGGGTTTTTGGCTTCTCTGTTCCCCCTTATTCCCTACCGCTATTTTTACTAGACAAGATAGTATGTCGAGAAATCGCTAGGAAAACTGTGCTCGACAGGATAAGAAAAGAACTCAAAGGAGTTCATAAAAAGGTATGGTTGTCTTTTCCCATACACATCGGTACATATTCTTTATTATATTTTGTCCATGCCAAAGAAGAGGCTAGGGACTTAGAGGAAATGAAACTAGTAGACATTGAATTTAAGAACCACAATCCTCATAGGATTGTGGGTAACCATATGGAAAGTTGTGGTCTAAAAATATATGAGCACGAAGATCTCCCCCATGACGAAATGTTCCAAGGAGAGAGATCCTATTCAGAAGTCTTAAGTCGAGTTCGAGCTCTGCTACCCAAAGATATGAATGGTTTCTACAAATTCTAGGAACACCAGAAAAGTGGCCTCCCCAAATTTTTGTAGGGAAAAACCTCAAAACCTCCAGGTGCACAGCAAATAGGAGCCCAAGGTTCAGCAGATACAAATCCTAGCAAACAAGAAAATCAGTAGAACACAGAGGACACTGAGACCTCGAAACAGGAAACTGAGATCCCAAGCCCAGAGAAAAAACTCCCAGAGACAGATACACCAGTTAAATAGGTCAAGGATCGAACAGAGACCTCCTGAAAGGGGGTAGGAAACAAACCCTTGTCTCCACCAAATGAACCAAACATAGGTGTTATCCTAAACCAAGCATCCAAAGAAATCGACATTCCCATTCCATCCCTCACACCCTTACAATCTACCAATGGGAACCCCAATGCATAGATAATATCTAAAGAGGATTTGACACCTATCTCTATATAAGAATTGCCTCCTATCGATTTATTTTTTTATAAAGAAAAGGAAGGCCGTGGTGAAGAGAGAAACATATCAAAAAGAGGGTGCAGCGACTAAGAAGTATAGAATATTAACTGATGGAGGAGATTTTGAAGAAGAATAATTCCTCGATGAGATAGCAGGAACATTGGGGGCTTATGAAACGACCAACCGATATTCAGTTGGAACCTTGAAGGAATGGCTGAAACAAAGAGACATGTTGATTAGCAAGTTACAGACTCATATAGTAGTTGTAGAGACGAATTCCAGAAATGAGGCATACAAAGATTTTGAACAAACCAGAGCAGCCAAACAATAGGAAATCGAAAATCTCAAATCTAATCTTGAGAAAATGCAACAATTGGCTAAGACAAGTCAAGCACATGTAAGTCAACAGGAGGAGTTAATAAAACAACTGCAATCTAAATTAAATTCTATTGAAATTCAGGTCATAGACATAAAGGTATTTCAAACTCAAGCCATAGAGATAGGAAAGAAGATAGAAGAATCCCAACAGAGTCTACTTACTAAAGTAGAAATCATCCAAGAACATTTTCAGTTGATAGATCAAGGCTTAGACAAAATCACCTTAAGAGAGAGAGAAACTAAGGTGGCTCAAAGTACTTTCTAGGAGTCTATTATAACAACGACGAAAGAGGAAATGGTCATCATTTCTAGATTATCCATTCGAGAGAAAACGAGAGGTAACTTACTGTTAAAAGCATGGGAGGATAATCTATCAGAGAACATAAAAATGGCCAAAGAGGTGAGAGACTCTTGTGAAGAAACATTTGGCTGAGTAAATAAAAAATTTCTAGATCTAGATAAGGAGAATAGTTCTAGAACATTGGGAAAGACTAACATAGTTAAACATCTACTAGATATCAAGGGAAATGTGGAAAGGGACCAATTTGAACTATATCAGCTAAAGAAAGTCGATATTGCCCAAATAGAAAAATGGTTGATAAAACCAAACCTATAGTTATTGTCTATCATTTTAGAAGATAGGAAAATAGGGGAAAGACTGCCACAGTTGGAGAGGAAGTGATACACTTTCGAAGCAAATGACCAAACTGAACTTCCCAAGTTAATATCCCAGTTGGTAGAAAAGTGTGTAAGTTGTATTGAACAGGGGAAAGGGAAGACTTCTGGAGGCCAGTAATATAGTTGTTTATTCCATCCTATTTTGTATCTAGAGGACAAAGAAAGGAAAACATACCGACATCATGAAGGAAGACAAAGGACAACTAAGTGAAGCGTTTCATCTTTTCATTTGTAACGTAAAATTTTAGAATGATAGAATTCCAAACGTTTTAATCTAGTATAAATATACATTTTGAGGAATAAACAAAGGCTACTTTTTGCCGATTGTAAAGGAGAAGTCTCTCTTCACTGAGATTTAATACAAATGCAGGCCATAGATTCTACATCTCGTCTATTCTGAGTTATGTGTTCTTTGTATTTTCATATTCCAACATACTTTCATATATTTTCTTTGATGATTGAAAATCACAATTTAGTACAACTTCTACTGTGGTTATGTTATATTCAGTTATCTAATAACAAACAGATTTTCCTATGTATTCACTATTAGTTAATACAAGACCTGAATGTTGATTAGATGATATACTTTATACTTCATTCAATATTACACCAATCACTTTATTCTTCTATTACAAAGTAAGATTCTTCAACATTTGATGCCTTTCTTTGATTAGTAGCTTTATGTTTTTCTTTCCTTTCATTCTATATTTTTATTTTAACTCAAGTGCGAGAAACAACCTTTGAGCTGTTATAATATTAATTCATTTTAAAAACTTTCTTTTGTTATTTATCTGGAAAAAGACAAACATTGAAAAATTTCCCTCATTTCCTGATGCCTGACCTTATACTTGTAGCCTTAGTATAAACTCAGGAACAACACATCACATTCTTCCATGATCAGTCTTAGTTATTTTGTTATCCTATACTTTGTATCCAACCATTCTTTACTTGGATCCTTATTTTCTTGAATGTAGATATGGTGGTGATTTTCCTTGAACCACGCAATGAAATTATACGCTTCTACTATATGTGTTTGTATCTGTCGTATGTATTGAATAAACTACCCAATGGTCTCCTGGTAAATATAAAAAACAATTTTATTATCTAACTATCGCTCCTTATGTGAAATATACCACAAGTTCTGATATCTCGCGGCCAAGCATACCTTATCTTTTGCTAAAACAAAATTCACATTGTATGGCTCCCTCTATGATGCTAATGCAACTAAAATTAATAACCATGCGTATTGAAACTCAATTCCTTTATCTTGTGCCTCTTCACAATCGATCATGAACTAGTTGAGAAAAAATGTCGCCCATCTCATCTGCACGCCCTCGATGCACTTCTTGGTTTTCGCTATTACTATCGTTGGTATTTGGTCCTTCCGACACTTCCTTAAAATATTACAATCCAATACTTGTGTC
Source organism: Picea sitchensis (assembly GCA_010110895.2). Lineage (NCBI taxonomy): Eukaryota > Viridiplantae > Streptophyta > Pinopsida > Pinales > Pinaceae > Picea > Picea sitchensis. The sequence continues at coordinate 257,478 of SNQJ01S0010004.1, read as the reverse complement.
ACAAATATCATGATGGGGTTTCATATGATCGCTACATCCAAAACACGCTATCCTTTGTGCATATGAAACTTCTCTCGCATGCTCTCTGATAAAACCTTCTCATTCTTGTTATCTTAAAAAAACAATGTAGGGTCCTCTCCTTGCAATGGTAGTCCAGTAATGTGCACAATAAGATCTGTTTCAAGCCAAACCGACATATCAATCTATAAGTAATCTCCATGCATGCATCTCAACAACATCTTCACACATGTGTTGATATTTTCACTACTTATAAAATTTGGTATGTCGAATAAATTCAAGATGTCATATTTCTCCAACCCTATTGCCCATGTTTGTGGATTGATCATAATCATCTATGTGTCTACGTTGATGTATTTATTCAAATACTTTCTTGATGCTAGCTCTAGGAATTTATTCTCATATGTAATATCTTGGTATGCATACTCTAAATTTGGCACCAAATGTAACATATATTTCTCCATGATCACTCCATGTGGGATTTCTGGCTCCACAAGAAGATACTTAGCATCTTTGGACAACCTAACTAGCTTTGTTGTATCCTTCCATAGTGGTATGTAATTTATGGGAAATCATTTCTCTGATGAGGATGCTCCCGGGGTCTCTTCAGCTGTAGGTACTACTATTGGTTGACTTCATTGTTTCCTTGGTGTTGAGGTTGATGTCGTTGTTGTATTGGGTGGTTCCATCTCTCTCTATGACATTCTTCCTTCGACTAACACCTACAACTCTGCAACTCCTTCTCGGTCATCTCTCTATGTAAACTATAATCAACTGTAACCTTTCCTCATCGACCCTTCTCTTGATTTTATAACCCATCGACAACTGTTAAGTTAGCTTCATTCCTAAACTTGTCGTTTAATCCACTAGTATGTTGCATTCAATACATGTCTTAAACATGCATTAACCTCAAATATTGCGACGTATCTAGGTCTAGATCTGTTAGTCTATTACGATATATATGGCACTATCCATTTATTAATATGCATCTTCGTTGTTTTGACATGATGTTTCCTCGTAAATTCTTTTTCCCATCATATTTCCTCTTTAATTCTCTTAATTGTTATCTACACGATCACTTCTCTTTGCTTGATCTCCTCTCTACGCCATTTTATTCCTCCATATGTGAGCCCTGCCACCTACTACTTTATTTTCTACGATGTTTTACTACTTATCATGTTTACTTGATAAGCTTAACCCCTCTGAACATTGATTCACTCTTCAACTTTCTACTTCTTCTATGAACCATTTTCTTTCTTTTTTCATTTTTCTTACTTTTTCTTCCTTTGTTCTTTATTTTTGTATCTACACTATAATACAAGTTCTATGATACATGTTTTGCATAGATCGATCTAGTGCGTGGAAGCATGGTTGTCCCTGTACATTTTCAGATGACTACCATTAACGAATCCTTCCATAACTTGTCCATCCAATTTCTCCATAGGGGATGTGATATGTGCATATCCTTTGATGAAATTTATATAGTATCATGTATGATCTAATGTGGATTTCAATTGTCACATTGAATTTGGTGGTGTCAAATCAACAATCACAACTATCTTTGCAGGGTCCATTAACAAGCTATGTTTACACACTGCATGTCCCAAAATAATTCCAAAAGGCGAACAAAAAATGAATTTCTTCAAATTCAA
>SNQJ01S0010004.1:236203-255798 GCA_010110895.2 Picea sitchensis | reverse complement strand
TGTTATAATATTAATTCATTTTAAAAACTTTCTTTTGTTATTTATCTGGAAAAAGACAAACATTGAAAAATTTCCCTCATTTCCTGATGCCTGACCTTATACTTGTAGCCTTAGTATAAACTCAGGAACAACACATCACATTCTTCCATGATCAGTCTTAGTTATTTTGTTATCCTATACTTTGTATCCAACCATTCTTTACTTGGATCCTTATTTTCTTGAATGTAGATATGGTGGTGATTTTCCTTGAACCACGCAATGAAATTATACGCTTCTACTATATGTGTTTGTATCTGTCGTATGTATTGAATAAACTACCCAATGGTCTCCTGGTAAATATAAAAAACAATTTTATTATCTAACTATCGCTCCTTATGTGAAATATACCACAAGTTCTGATATCTCGCGGCCAAGCATACCTTATCTTTTGCTAAAACAAAATTCACATTGTATGGCTCCCTCTATGATGCTAATGCAACTAAAATTAATAACCATGCGTATTGAAACTCAATTCCTTTATCTTGTGCCTCTTCACAATCGATCATGAACTAGTTGAGAAAAAATGTCGCCCATCTCATCTGCACGCCCTCGATGCACTTCTTGGTTTTCGCTATTACTATCGTTGGTATTTGGTCCTTCCGACACTTCCTTAAAATATTACAATCCAATACTTGTGTCACAAATATCATGATGGGGTTTCATATGATCGCTACATCCAAAACACGCTATCCTTTGTGCATATGAAACTTCTCTCGCATGCTCTCTGATAAAACCTTCTCATTCTTGTTATCTTAAAAAAACAATGTAGGGTCCTCTCCTTGCAATGGTAGTCCAGTAATGTGCACAATAAGATCTGTTTCAAGCCAAACCGACATATCAATCTATAAGTAATCTCCATGCATGCATCTCAACAACATCTTCACACATGTGTTGATATTTTCACTACTTATAAAATTTGGTATGTCGAATAAATTCAAGATGTCATATTTCTCCAACCCTATTGCCCATGTTTGTGGATTGATCATAATCATCTATGTGTCTACGTTGATGTATTTATTCAAATACTTTCTTGATGCTAGCTCTAGGAATTTATTCTCATATGTAATATCTTGGTATGCATACTCTAAATTTGGCACCAAATGTAACATATATTTCTCCATGATCACTCCATGTGGGATTTCTGGCTCCACAAGAAGATACTTAGCATCTTTGGACAACCTAACTAGCTTTGTTGTATCCTTCCATAGTGGTATGTAATTTATGGGAAATCATTTCTCTGATGAGGATGCTCCCGGGGTCTCTTCAGCTGTAGGTACTACTATTGGTTGACTTCATTGTTTCCTTGGTGTTGAGGTTGATGTCGTTGTTGTATTGGGTGGTTCCATCTCTCTCTATGACATTCTTCCTTCGACTAACACCTACAACTCTGCAACTCCTTCTCGGTCATCTCTCTATGTAAACTATAATCAACTGTAACCTTTCCTCATCGACCCTTCTCTTGATTTTATAACCCATCGACAACTGTTAAGTTAGCTTCATTCCTAAACTTGTCGTTTAATCCACTAGTATGTTGCATTCAATACATGTCTTAAACATGCATTAACCTCAAATATTGCGACGTATCTAGGTCTAGATCTGTTAGTCTATTACGATATATATGGCACTATCCATTTATTAATATGCATCTTCGTTGTTTTGACATGATGTTTCCTCGTAAATTCTTTTTCCCATCATATTTCCTCTTTAATTCTCTTAATTGTTATCTACACGATCACTTCTCTTTGCTTGATCTCCTCTCTACGCCATTTTATTCCTCCATATGTGAGCCCTGCCACCTACTACTTTATTTTCTACGATGTTTTACTACTTATCATGTTTACTTGATAAGCTTAACCCCTCTGAACATTGATTCACTCTTCAACTTTCTACTTCTTCTATGAACCATTTTCTTTCTTTTTTCATTTTTCTTACTTTTTCTTCCTTTGTTCTTTATTTTTGTATCTACACTATAATACAAGTTCTATGATACATGTTTTGCATAGATCGATCTAGTGCGTGGAAGCATGGTTGTCCCTGTACATTTTCAGATGACTACCATTAACGAATCCTTCCATAACTTGTCCATCCAATTTCTCCATAGGGGATGTGATATGTGCATATCCTTTGATGAAATTTATATAGTATCATGTATGATCTAATGTGGATTTCAATTGTCACATTGAATTTGGTGGTGTCAAATCAACAATCACAACTATCTTTGCAGGGTCCATTAACAAGCTATGTTTACACACTGCATGTCCCAAAATAATTCCAAAAGGCGAACAAAAAATGAATTTCTTCAAATTCAACGAGATATGGTACTATCTACACTTAGCCAATATTAAGCGTAGAAGGTCAACATGATATTTTAATAGAATAAATATTTTCCAAACATCTAAATACATTTCTAAAAACTTATGAATGAACTATTTGAAAGATGCAACAACTACTCTATAAAATATCATTGGTGCATTATTCAAACCAAATGGAATAATTGTGTACTAGTAGCAACCCCATTCTATCGCAAAGGTAATCTTATATCGTTCTTCTTGCGTAATATTGATCTCATAGTATCATGAGAATCCATATGTAAAAGAGTAATCCTCTTGACCCCCTACATTCTCTAGTATTTCATATGTAAAAGGAATAAGAAAAGTTTTGTTTAAACATTCATCATTCAACTTTCTCATATTTATGCATATCCTAATTCCCCATTTCTTCTTGTCTTGGAATACCATTGGGATGATCCATTTTGATTCTTCAACAGGTTCTATAATTCTAGCCTATAACATTTTGTCTCTCTCTTCTTTTACCTTCTACTTATATTTCGAGTTCATTCTATATGGTCTTTGTTGCATGAGTTTGACATCTGGCTTCAGTGGAATCTTCATTTCCCCTAAATCTCCAATAATTACTTTCATCTCAGATAATTTCATCGGAAATGGATCCTGGTATTCATGGAACAAGTCGAAAATCTTCTAGATTGTCTCATCTCTCTAGTAATCTTCTATGTTCACTTAGGTTTTTCTTCTATATCAATGTTCACTTTGTTCATTCTTAAAGGCTTTTCATATATAGATGACTCTAGCTCTGGTCCTTCTACTTCATGCTCCCGTTTATTTTTTGGTATCTACAAATTCCTCAGATCTTCATCCTCCTGGTTTTCTTCAGCAACATTATAGCAATGCAAGACCTCTTCAATTATTGCAGTAACCCTAGGTGTATACATCGATCATTTTGTTGCAAAAATCTTGGTTTTGAGAACCTGCAGCTGATTGAATAATCATATTATTACTTTCAAAACTGAATGTTACCTTGAATTTTATAGTCAACTCTTCCCAATATACTATCCCTCTATGCACTTCTAGTTCTAAGTACCAATTCTTAGAAGTAATGTCTAGAGTATCCACAAATAAGTGAGTCCATTCTTGTTGAGTTACTAATCTCCACTTTGCATTACACTTCATAACATGATATGTTGGAAAAATTAATACACTATACTTCGGAATGATACTTTCATTCTCTATCCAAAATATGACTTGCAATAAATTTTTGCACTACTGCCAATCTATTATGCCATCTTTGTGTGCATCCCACCATATCGTTGTAGTCACTTTCAGTGAAATATCTAATGCCAAGAGTATTTGTTGATCTAGAATCTACATTTCAAACTCATTGATAAAAAATTCTATATGTGTTAAACCATTATACCTTGAAGGTTCAACTATTTTAGTTCCAATCCATCTCAATGGATGGGTAATTCGAGCACACTTCCTGGTCGACACTTCATGTAGTCTTCATTTCCAATTCTCCAAAGCCTCTTCTGAGTATGATGTGCATGAGATGATACTCCTCCAACTAAGTACGCCTCCAGTTGTAGGATTGACATAATCATCCATCCGTGCAATCATATTATACAAATTATCAATTTCTTTTCTTTTGGTCAGTTCTAGATATCTCCTTCCTTCATTCGGGTCTAATGGTGCAGAAACCTTTAAGTCTTCTACCTCAGATACCATCTATATTTTCTTTAGGTCAATGATATTTTGATTATCAAATATCCAATCAAGTCCCAGTAGTGTTGGATAGGTGTACTACCATCTACTATGTTGATCACTTCAAAGTTTTCTATACTACACACTCCATCGATATCAACGCTTAATCCTGTCAGCCTTCCAACTGGAACAATATTATGCTTGTTCGATAATATCAACTAGATCAGTGACCAAATAAGATTCGTTTGAACCATCATCTCCCAAGTCTATTTTGGGATAACATTTACATCTGAACCAAAATCCAAAATTATGTTGTTCATTTTGTAAGCTCATATTTGCACATTGAGCTGAAACTCCTTATTTGTTCACTTCTTACTGTGCACCTGGTTAGTTGGTCTATGTGTGACATGTTTCTCTTTTTCTTAGGCACAATGGTCAATCATTTTGGGCAAACTATTCAAACAAAATTCATCTTTCATTATTTCTAAACAACTTCTTAAGAAATATTTCAAAGTAATTACCATTTCAATATGCCTTTATGAAGGGTCACAGATTAGAGGCATATCAAACACTCGTGGTTTATCATGTAAGGGTAGTGCAGTCAAAGTTGATTCTATCCATTCTTCTCCCATCAATTATTTTATTTATTACTGGTAGGTCTCTTTCTCTTTCCTTGGGTCAAAAAATGGTAATGGATCCACTGCTCTCCTTACCCACTAGTGAATTATATTCCCTTGATCCATCACATTTGTTCTAGTTCTTGTTCCTCTATGTTTAAATGATGTTATATTCGGTTGGTCATCACATGAATATGATGTTATCATCTCTATGTTCTGGTTCTGGTTATGGCGCTAGTTTTGGTTACCTATTGCCTACCATTTTTTTATCAGTTGAGGAAAATCCTCCATCGCATGGTCCAATGCTCTACAGTACATGCATGTCATGCATGGATTCAGGAAATTTCACACTAAATTTCCAGGATGATTACAATTATAACATATGATAGGTAATCTTCCTCCTCTATGAAATCATCCTCGTTTGCAACCTTTGAATCCTCCTCTGCCTCCTTCATTATAACCTCCTCTGTGCAAGATACCAGATATAATAAATATGCAGAACAAAAATAAAATGCTAGAAATGGAAGAATAACAGTAATATATCCAACATAATCTCCACAATGACACATAAATGATATAAGAACAACAATAGAAATAACACTTTGATTCAGAAAGCAATGTTCACAGGCCTCTTCGAGGGGGCAACCTCCAATCGAGCAACGCTCTGTTACAATAATCTCCAAGCTAGGGTTTTCATACCCTCGACCCTTATTTATACTAAATATGTCTATCAAGAGAAGCATCTAAAGGAACATCCTTCTAGAAGTGAAAGCTTCTATTAGGTCTTCTTACATCTTCCTTATTCTATTTTATTGAAAGGCCTTATTAATATTGACCTTTATTACATCCGAATATATTGATCTACCTATGTGCGGGTTAGGACCCTAACACTCTGGGAGTATTAAACTGTGGGGCTCATCCTTCTGCTAAAATTTTTTATTCTTGGATTCTATAAACATATTCAATGCACTCTCTCATCAATTCCAACACATTACAATCCTTCTCATCTTGTCCAATGGACTTACAAAAATTATAAAAAAAAATCCTCGTCGAGCTCTGGTATTTCTGCATTAATGGACAGCTACAAGGGTGGTGACCCACCCTCTTGCAAATTTCACACCATAACCCTAATATATTTGGAGCTCTTGTATTCAAGTATTGATGGAATGTTGGACACTCATATTTATGACTTCCTTCTATTTTACAGGTGATACACTAGACTCCCTCGTTCTTTTATTTTCCTTTCATAATTTCTTGTAATTGAATAGTTAGTGAAGCTAGCTATGACTAGACTTGAGCCATCCCTATGTTATTATCTCCTATATGGGACACTTCCAATTTCATCGCAATTTCCAGGGCTTCTAACTGCATTGAAATATTTTTTTGCACCAAAGGGCAGCGTATATGCGGAAATAAACTAACAATAAACCATTATCTATGTTGTTCATTCAGAATCTCGAATGTTAACCAATCTTTCAATATATTAAACCTTTGGTCAAAGTCACATATTGATTCATTTACTATATTCTTAATTTCCTTTAGCTCAGTAATGCACTACGACTGAGACTTGGGCTTCTGGAATTCTTTCAAAAAATATTGTCTAACCTATGCCAGTGTTTTCATCTGACCTACAAGCGTAGTATTATGATATTTCATATACCATAGTAGTGCACTATCTATGAAGTTTCTCACCAACTCTACAATATTTACATCATCATCCTGGATGTTCTTCACAGTCCATATCATATCACAAATAAACATATATTGTTCTAGATCTTTTGAATAGGCCCCTTGGAAGAGAGGCATGCTTAAGGTGGAATCTACCCCTGCCATCGTGTTATGCACAGTATTATTTCCTGACAATAGTAATTGATTCTTACTCAATGTACTACTTCCACTACTTTGATTACTTCCACTCTAACTACAATTGGAAAAAATGTTGATCTTACCTGAGTTCTTGTCGACATGCACAGGGTCATGGGTTTGATGCAGAGTCTGATCTAAGTGGGATCCGTTTCTATTGGATTGAGCTGATAGATAATTTCTTCTGTGCACAAACTCCCTTTGATATGGAATATTGCACCAATTTATTTTTCCTTGATCTCACTATGCTACCCTTCTCTCTCAGCCATAGTCATCTTCTTATTCATTCTAAATCTCTTACCATTGCACAATATTCCAGTCTCTTCATTCGTCACACAATCTTATGTTGGGTATGTGTTATATTCTTTGCACAACTATCTCTAGCGTCACAATTTTTCCTCGGAAAATGTATCACATTTTTTCCTCGTTTTCATGTTGCCTCAATTTCCATGTCCATTGTTGGGTGGCTTTTTAGAACATGATTTTTTCTGATGGTTTTCTATTTTCAATTAAGGAATTAAGGTTATTGACTAATACAGGACATTGGGTTAGGGTTTTGGACGTTGTTTTATCCTATACTTATATTGTATTGTAAACAATGTATCACCATGAATGAATATATAATATGTTGGTTTTCCCATTTTGGGTTTCGAGGGGAAAAGTCTTTGTGTAATGTTTGTATTTGACATTGTATTTTTTCTGTTCTTTTACTAAAAATATGTTTGCATTAAATAATTGTACAAGGTTAAAATCTACATTTGGTATCAGATTTTTTTGGCTTCAAGGGGACACATTTATGGTCAATGGTTTGGCTCAGGATTGTGATAAGCCATGTTATATTGGGGGATCTGTGATATTGTTTTTTTAGGTAAAAAGAAATGGAAAGCAATTAGAAAATGGAGATCGAGAAGTTTGATGGGAAATTTTTTGAGTTGTGGAAGCTCAATATGGAATATCTATTGGTGGACAGAGATCAGTGGATCACAGTGGATTTAGGTACTGCACCTACAGGAACTTGAGAAAATGACTGGAAAAAGTTGGATCGGAAGGAGAAGACAACAATTGGACTGTGTCTCTCAAATTCAGTATTACTGAATGTGTCAAAGGAAGTTATAGAAAAATATTTATGGGATAAGTTGGGGAAGTTATATTAGTCTAAGTCCCTAGTAAATAAACTTTTCTTGAGAAATAATTTATATAACCTAAGTATGAGATATGGAGACTCGATGGCATAGCATTTGAATGCCTTCAATATTGTGGTAAGTCAGTTAGTATCTATTGAGATTAAAATTCCAGATGAAGATAGCTATATCATTTTACTTTTCTCTTTACCAGAGTCATGGGGTAGTCTATTTGTGGCCATAGGTATTAATATAACTTCCTTGACTCTTGATGAAGTGGTCTCATCCTTATTGTCAGAGGATGTGAGATGAAAGAACATGGAAGTACAGAGAACATATGCATTATTTGCAAGAGGACGCTCCTAGGAAATAAATATATCTAAGTCCTCAACTGGGAGATCTATGTCCAAGGGTAGATATAAATCTCCTAGAAAGTTTGTAAAGGTATGTTGGAGATGTCGACTCAGATGTGGAAAATAAGGGCAGTACAAGAAGCAGTGCAAATCCAAAATTGAGAAAAAGAAGGGATTTGAAGAATATCCTTCTACAGAAGAAAATACCTCCAAGGAAGAAGGAGAGAATGTATACTTAGCTTATTCAAGCACACATGCATATCATGAGGAATTTGTTTTTGACTCAGGTGCATCCTTTCATATGACTCCCCACAGGGAGTGGTTCTGTGAATATCAAAGGTATGATGGAGGTAATATTTTCTTAGGTGATGACTTGACAACCTGAATCATAGGTTGAGGAAAATTCAAGTTGAGGCTTATAGATGGAAGGATTATAACACTACCTGGTGTTCTGCACATCCCAGGATTGGCCAGAAATTTGATTTTTGTAAGAAAAATAGACGATGCAAGGATAAACATAATATTTGAAAAGGAAACCTGCAGGATGCTTTGAGGAGAAATGTTGTTATTGAAGGGAGTTCAGTTTGGAACTCTATATAATATGCAAGGAATCATTATTAGTGTTGGGTGTAATAGTTCCAATATTCATGATCTTGGAGCTGAAGAATAAAGAACTCCTACAGTCTTTGGAGAAAAGGCTATGTTGTGGCATCAAAGACTGGGGCATATTAGAGAGAAGGGTCTTCGACTACTACACAATAAAGGCATGGTTGAAGGCATGTCTAACTTCTCTTTGGATTTTTATTTCTATGAACATTTTGTATATGGGAAGTAGAATCAAGTAAGATTCCCCTTTGGTGCAATGAGGGAAGAAGGAATTTTATAGCTAGTTCATAGTGATGTGTTTAGACCTGTGTCGATTCCATCATTGGGAAAATATGTGTACTATGTATGATTTATAAATGAATTCTAGAGGAATAATCAGATATATTTCCTTAGGAAAAAATCTAAAGTCTTTGATAGGTTTAAATATTTTAAGGCTCTTGTGGAGAATCAAATAGAGAAAAGAATTAAGGTGTTGAGGATAGATAATGGAGGAGGATTCTGTGCAGATGAATTTGAAGTATTATGTAAGAAGTGTGGTATAGAAAGGTAGAAGAATACTCCATATACACCTCAACAGAATGGAGTTTTAGAAAGGATGAACAAGACGTTGATGGAAAACGAAAGGTGCATGCTCAGTGGTGTCAGGTTAGGGAAATAATTTTGGGCAGAGACAGTGGGTACTGCATGTTACCTGGTCAACAGATCACCCTCATTAGAATTGGATTAAAAGACTCCACAAGAGGTATGGAATGATAAGAAACCTTCTCTCACACATCTCAAGGTATTTGGTTGTGAGGCATATGTTCATGTTCCAAAGGAAAAAAACAGTAAGATAGATAAGAAGGTTGAAAAGTGTATCTTTATTGGGTATAAAGATGGTCTCAAAGGTTATAAGATTTGGAACCCAAAAACTAAGAAGGTTGTGTATAGCTAAGATGTGGTATTTAGAGAAATGAAGGATGTTGTTAAATAGGAATTCCTACCAAGTAAATAAGAACCAGGGAAAATAGAGTTTGATTTAAAGGATGATGAATCAAATTATACACAATAATAAGAATAAGAATAAGAAGATCCTCATACTCTAGTATTGAGGAGATCAGTTCGAGAAATAAGGCTACTGGAAATGTATCATCCATCTAATTTCCATTCAAATTTTGATTTGTATATTATTGATGATGATCCTATAACTTTCAAGGAGGGAGTGGATTCAGAGGATGGAAAGATATGGGAAAACACCATGGATAAAGAAATGGTATCCTTGGATAAGAATGAGTTTTGGGATCTAGTGGAGTTGTTGACTAGAAGAAATACCATTAGCAACAAATGGGTATTTAAAAATAATCTTAATGTAGAAGGCAAAGTGGAGAAACAAAAATCTTGGCTAGTAGAAAAGGGTTATTCCTAGGTTCAAGGAATTGATTTTGGTGAATTTTTTTCTCATGTTTCCAAGTTAACTTCTATAATATTTTTGTTATATTTTGTTGTTGCATTTAATTTTGAATTAGAATAGATGGATGTGAATACAACATTCCTACATGGGGATCTGGAAGAATAAATCTATATGAAGAAACCATAAGGCTTACATGTGAAGGGAAAGAAGGAGTTGGTATGCAAGATCAAAAAGTCCCTCTATGGTTTAAAACAATCACCAAGGAAGTGGTATAAAACATTTGATAATTATATGCTGGGACTTGGATTCACAAAAAGAAAAGAGGATCACTGCGTGTATTTTAAATTAATTGGTGATCATTTGATTTATTTGGTCTTGTATTGTTATAAAAACGGGATCGCGGAGCAATAAAATAAAACCAAATGTGGAAATAAAACACAGAAGATACACAATATAATAGAGACACAGATATATGTGGTTCACCTAGTGTGGGCTACGTCCACCAGAGGAATTTCTAGGTCCTTCCTTTATTATTATCCATCAAATGAAGGGATACAACCTACAACACACCTATTGTAACTTCCTCTTCTTTCTCTCACAGTCCCCTCACTCAAAATACAATATTTGAAATTCTACATAGCCCCAATAAATTTTCCTCATAAAATAGGGTTTCCTTCTAGGGAAAAAAACTCTAACATAACTTCTATCGTCAGATCAACGATATTATAATGAATGGTCTAGATTTACTATGCAATTACAATATACATTTACAAAGAAAATTTTCCTTTAGGGGCTTATCCCCCGGACCCTACAAGGGGGGTAAGCCTGTTGATTAAGGTTGGTTGTCATTGATGTCAACCCTTGAAGAAAGCCCCATAGCACAAAGGTTTGGGTAATGGACCCAATATTGTTTGATGTAAATATGGATCATTATTGTTTTGTCATGGTGGATAAGATATAAATATGGATGAACTCCAAAGTGGTCCCCTTATGGTGAAATCCCTCACAGGAAGACGCTTTGTGGAGTAAGAGAACTCACGCTTAATTGTGGAATAATGAGATCAAGGAAAGTGAATTTGTTAGGGAAAATATCCTATATGGATAGTTCTTGTCATGTCGTTTCCAGTGGTATGTGGAACATCACATAATTCCTCACGGTTAGAGAGTTATGGCCATGAGAAGTTGGAGACCCTAGGTTTGGGTAATGGACCCAAGTTTGTTTGATGGGTAACGGTATGAGTTATGATATATTTTCAGATAATAATATTCTATATGGATATTACATGTCATTCCATTTCTGGTGGTATGTATAATGTCACATAACTCCTCACGGTATGAGAGTTATGGCCTTACAAAGTTGGAGGACCGTCATATATCATCTAGAAGCCCCAAAAGGTCAAAGTAGTCAAAGTGGTTTAAGAGATTTTAAAAGGTAAATAATAAAGTGAAGTGATCAGTGTATTATAATTCAAAGTGAATACTAGATAAATTATTTCAATAATAAATTTAATGGAGAAATTAGAAGTGGACCCAACCCTAAAATAAGGAAAGTGGGCCAAGTGACCTAGAAGATGTTTTTAAGGAAGCTATTTGGAGAGTATAAATAAGAGGCAAGGCTCTCTCATTTGAAACACACTTGAGAATATTGAATATCTATATGTTTCTGAGGTAACCAAGGATATCTAAACTAGAATTCTGAGTGAAGGTGAAGAAAACAAGGCCGAAATGCAAGGAAGGATAAATTCTTTTGATGGTGCTTTCTAAGGTATGTTATTTACAGGTCATCTCACCATTTTCGCTATAACTTTTTTTCTATAATGAGTCAGACTATGAAATTTCTATGAAAGTGAGAAAACATATCCAAGTATCTATAAAACCAAATTCATCTTCTGGTTCATTGTATTTTGGGAGTTACACTCCGTGGAAAATAGGGTTTGTGGCCAGTCCTGAAACTAGTCAAAATCAAGTGTTTCGGGTAAAAATGTCATAACTTCTTCATAACAGATCCAAATTCAGTGAGACAAAATGTGTTGGTTAGGGTACAGTCTGTAGTATTCTGTGTAATATTTTCATATCATTTTATCAAATATTTTGTGTGGGGCACGCTATACAAGGTCGCTCTCTAGAATAAGCCAGAATTCAGCAAGGTATGCCATTTTTGCTATAACTCCTTTTCTGAGAGGTTCCAAGTAGTGAAACTTGGAGGAATTGCATTAAACACACTGAAGAACATTTTGTATCAGTTTCAGATATTTATACATTACAGGTTCAAAGTTATGATTACTTCAAGTTAGGGTTGTTGACTAATCCAAAACTAGGCATGTGAGACTAAAGAAAGTTTGATGAAAATGATAGTCTCTTGTTTTTAAAGTTGGGAAAGGTTTGAAAAAGAATGTGATCATGAAAATGATAGTCTCTTGTTTTTAAAGTTAAGGAAGGTTTGAAAGAATGTGATCATATACACCAGGTATATTACAGAGCAAAAAATCATATTTGGATGGTGAAATTGATGAGGGCTTTTGGTTGTGGTACATGTTGAGTACATGGTTGAGACAAGTAGTTGATGAGTTAGCACATACATGAGGTGTATAGTTGATGATGTTGGTACATATTGATGATTCATAGTTGATGAGTAGTTGACACATGATTGGTACATACTTGGTACATGCTTGGATGCACATGTTTATGGTACAGGTTGATTACAGGTTGGTGCATGGTTGATGCACTTGTTTATGGTAGAGGTTGATTACAGGTTGGTGCATGGTTGATTCAATTGTTTATGGTACAGGTTGATTATAGGTTGAGGTACAGGTTGATGCATGGTTGATGCATGGTTCAAATTTATTGGTACAGTTTACAACGATATATCTCATAGTGATAATTTGACAGTGGTTCCATCATTCTACTTCTCCTTCAGGGTGGAAGGACGGGGCACGGACAGGTGGTTGTAGCCACCTTCCGGTTGTAGTCGGAAAACATAGGGGGTTGTAGCCTCCTTCTGGTTGTAGCCAGAGAATTGGGGAGTTGGAGCTTCCCTCGGGTTGTAGCCTGAGAAACTAGGGGGTTGGAGCCTCCTTCTAGTTGTAGTTGGAAAACAAAGGAAGTTGGTGCTTCCAATGAATGTAATTCTTCAAGACATATAAGAAAAAACATTCTTTGGTTTTCTCCCGATTTGGGTTTCCATGTAAAACAATGGTGTACTATGTATGTGCATGATTTTTCATTTGTTCATTGCTTATTTACTATGCAGTTATTGTATGATAATGCTTCATTGATATAACACTTGGATTATATGGTTAAAAGGGATTAAATTTCTCTATTATTGATTCACCCCCCCTCTCTGTAATCCAACAAATCCCCCCTGCACTCCCCCACATGGAGGGGTGTAATTATTCCAGGGTGTAAAATATTCATTGGGTATAAATATGACTGAAAAACAAAGAACTTTGTATCAGGAAGACAATCAAGCTCCACAACCAATAATATCCCACTTGGAGACATATCTCAACAAATCCACTGTTGCTTTATCTGTTGGACTATGATCCTTCTTGGACCTCAAAAATTTCTAATCTTCACCTTCATGCTTAAATAACAACTGAAACTAAGTAGGAACTCAGTTTCTCCCTAGTTACTCAGAATGTTAACATGTCTGCAAAATTCTGGCTAGTGTGTATCTTTTCCAACTTCAAATGTCCATCTTCCAAGACTGATCATATCAAATGGTACATGAGTTGTATATTCTTAGTCTTTGAATGGAAGACTGAATTATTTGAAATATGAATGGAACTCTCAATATCACAGTACAAACTATTATTCTCCTTCTTCTTTCCTAATTCCTCCATAAACCTTTGTAACCAAATCATTTCTTTACTAGCCTTTGTAACAACAACATACTTTGCTTGTATTGTTGAAAGTGCAACAACCTTTTGCAGTTTTGAAATCCAACTTACTGTTGTTCCACCTAAAAGTAAAAACATACCCTGTGGTGCTCCTTATGTTGTCTTTATCACCTGCCATATCTGAATCAACATATCCATGTAGAACAGAGTGGTTAGAAGTGGGTTAGCCCTAAAATAAGGAAAGTGGTTTAAGATATTTTAGAAGGTAAATAATAAAGTGAAGTGATGAGTGTACTATAATTCAAAGTGGATACAAACGAAATTATTTAAATAGTAAATTTAATGGATAAATTACTAATTGGACAACAGGTTAGAAGTGGGTTAACCCTAAAATAAGGAAAATGGGTTAAGATGGTTAAAAGGTAACCCCTTGAGGAAGCTACATGAAAGTATAAATAAGAGGCAAGGCTCTCTCATTTTTATCACACTTGAGCATATTGAATATCTACAAGTGAATGAATTAACCAAAGGATATCTAAGCTGAATTTTAGAGGGAAGGTGAAGTAAGTAAGGTCGAAATTCAAGGGAGGGTAAATTCTTTTGATGATGCTTTCTAAGGTATGTTATTTATAGTTCATCTCACCATTTTCACAATAACTTTATTCAAGAATGATTCAGACTGTGAAATTGGGAGTCCATTGAGGAAACATATCCAAGTATATGTGATAAAACTTTCATCTTGTGGGTCGTTCTATTTTTGGAGTTACACTCCATGGAAAATAAGGTTTGTGGCTAGTCCTAAAACTAGTCTAAAATAGGTGTTTCGTGTAAAAACATCATAACTTCTTCATAAAAGATCCAAATTCAGTAACAACAAATTTATTGGTTCGAGTATAGTCTGTAGTATTCAGTGCACCATTTTCATATCCATACAACAAATATTCTGTGCGGTTTACACGCTACAAGTTCACTCTCTAGAATAAGCCATAATTCAACAAGGTATGCCATTTTTGCTATAACTCCTTTTCTGAGATGTTCCAAGTAGTAAAACCTAGAGGAATTGCATAAAAGACATTGAAGAACATTGTGTACTATTTTCAGATCTTTATTCTTTACAGTTATGATGTAGAAGCATCGCCAGCACATCAAGCGAGACAGCGCGGAAGCGGAAGACAACTGGACAGAAGCCAACACAAATTTTGAAAACACTTTGAAATTGATGCACCAAACTTTAAATGTAATAATTTAATGAGGCGCACTTGTATATGTAAATGTAACTTGAGTGGATTTATCTCGTCCTTAGGGTAGATGGAGGCATTTAAGGTAGTTAATGTAAAGTAGATACAAATTTTAATTGTAGATTAGACAGCTTGAGAGCGCAAGAGGGAAATGGGATATAGACACCCTCATTGTGCATTTGTATGATCATCCAGGAAGAGCACGCAAAGAGCTGAGGAAGAACACCCATGTACAGATATTTGAGTTAATAGAAAGATTTGATTCAAATTCATGGTTTTGTGTTATTCTCTGTGTATTGATGTTGAATGATGTGCTCATGAATGTTTGCTTCCAGTTATACATTTGTTTTTATATGCTGTGTATATGATTTCATGTTTGAATTGAAGTTTGAGAGGAAGTGAGAATGAGTTTTAATTGTTTCTCTGTTTGACCAAGGATTCCTGCAAGGAGTGCAGTTGAAGTCGTCCGCAAGGAGTGCGTTGACAGAAGGCTCAAATAGTTAACTTTTGTTCTCATTCACCCAAGAGTGAAAGTGGGTTACAGGAGCCATGCAAGGAGTGTGCAGGCCAAGCTACGACTCAGAGTTGCGATTATGAGAAAGGGTATTGAATACTGCTGCTGCAGGAGTGCACAGAGTCGAGGGAATTCAACACTTAGACATTGTTGAAGGTTTTCCACAAGGAGTGCATGCAAAGGGTGTTTTTTAGGAGACTTAAAGTCGTAAGAAAGCTCAGGAGGAATAGGCCTTTGAGTTGTCGAAGGACAGTACAGAGGATTTGTGCCTTGATGATTTAAGAAATCGTCGTAAGTTTATGCTGTAGGTGATGAGTTCCCAGGAGGAATACTTAGTCATTTCGCTAGTTTCATCAGGAGAAACAAACGGTCGGTATTCTCCTAGGAGAATCTGTGAGTTTCCGTGAGCCGTCAGATCTCCCAGAGGTGCGAGGTAGTGACAGTGCAAGAGTGGAAGGGTTCAAATCTCAGGACAGACAAAGCGTTGATTCAAACCGGCCAGAGCCGTTGGATTATTTCGCAAAATCGCCTATCGGGACTTTGTGAGGGAAGAGTCTAAGATTTGGCAACATGAATCATGATATTGCGATACGTGATATCCCGATGGTTGTGTAATTAGAGTGGGCCACAGCGGAGTCGGAAAGTGGAGGACAGGTGGCACAAGCCATCGGGATCTCGCCGCGAGAAGTCCCGAAATATTGGCAATTGGATTCGTGATCTCGCTGTTGGCAGCCAATTCAATCTTTTCAATTGCCATATAAACTGCCGACACCTTTTGTCTCATGAACGTCAAGTCATCATCGCATTTTGCAAGCAGACATTCTTTTTATTTCATGCGACAATTGCAATTGGTTTCGATTTAGTTTTCACGACTGAAAGCGTGAAAACTCCTCCATCACTATTTGGATTGTCGTGATCTTCTCATTGATATTCTAAAAATCACTTACCTTTGGTTTTCTATTAAGTGGCTGGGATGATTTTCAAACTACGTCCATTTTCCTACTTTTACTTTGATTGTGCATTTTGATTTTATTTGATTAATAAGCCATTGAGCATGCAAATGTATTGGTTACATTTGATTCTATAAGGGTCATGGTTGATTTTCGTATTATATGATATGATCCTTATTGTTATGAGCTCTTGACTTATCGATTTTATGAGATCTTTTGTTACAATATTTTAAAAAAAAACTTTGAATCAAAACATTTTGACTATGCAACAAGCGCATTGGTAATATCATGAGTTTCATGGAAATAGCTTGAAGTTATACAATGGTGCGTTGATTAACTTTGGGTTTTGGTTTATTGGTTTGAAGTTATACAATGGTGCGTTGATACAATGACTCATTGATATAATATATGGTCTTGGTATGGCAAGTTGATACAATTATCCACTGCCTAAATTGTCGGGTTGGCCGATTCATATGGTTTAAACGATATTATGGTGGATGGAACAACACTGTATTGTGCCATTATTATCCTGCATGGCGATGATAATCCCACCACCTTCGCACGCATACAATTAATTCGTTCCCCTTTGAGCACTTGCAGCTGTTAGCCGTAACGAGTTTCGCCTCTGTGTATTCTATTGATCAATCCAAACCCTACTATGCACACAAGCCATGGCTCCAGTCGTAAGGGCCGAGCCCAACGGTTGCCAAGCATTACAGATGTTCGATGGTGCTTATAGCGACCTGGAAGAGTTTGGATGGCTCCCGTTCATATGAAGATTCGATGGTTTTAAACCTAGTGTGGCTCGGCAATTTGCGTTAACCTTCGATGGTTGCCGAGCCAAGGTTGGGGATGTGCAACTGGAAATTAATGAGCAATTTCTTAGTTTGTCTACCAGTCTGCCTGCTACTAGACAGAGGTGGTCGAAAAATTTCAAGGTGAAAGATGTCCCGTGGACATTGTTCTTCCGATCTCGGATGGTGAACTCCTGCGACAAAGGATTGCCCGCAAATATGCTAAAACAACGCTGGCATGACCTGCTAATGATAATCAAGCATTTCATTACTTGCGAGGGCAGGTATGGGTTCGTTTTCTTGTTTCACCTTCATCTATTGATGGTTTTTATAGGCTACGAGCTTAATATGCCTCACTACCTGCATAGGAGTCTGTTTAAGATGGCTAAAAGGTACAAAAGTAACCAAGCCGATACCAGCCTCTTCCATTTAGGGTTAATTAAAATGCTTATGGTTTATGAGTTGGGGTTACGTCATGACTGTTGGGAGAATTTCCTTAAACGTAATGATTTTGATGACTCGAGCCAACCACAGGTTGATAAACCTGTGGTGAGCGAAAGCAAGCCTATCCCCCCTATCCCTTACAATGCCCTGCTACCCAAACCTTTACCCGAGCCACCTATTGTTCTACCCAATTCTGTGACCACAGATGTGGAGCATGTTAAACTTGTGGCTAAAAAGCCCAAGACCAAACCTAATGCCAATTCTATAGGCAAGAAAAATGCCCGGTTAATCTCTCGCATGGCAAGAAACAAACCAAAAGCACCTGTCAACCCTGACCCTATTGTGCTTAGTGAATATTCTGACTCAGAAATTGAACGTTTCTTAGCAAGCGAGTATCCCTATTCCGAAGGTCTGTGTGACGAACCCGCATATGATTTTGTCAAGAACCTACCACCTTGTTTACAAGATGATCCAAGTTTTCCCGTCATAGGAATGCCCTGTGGAACCCTCGGTAACTTGTCGAAACCCTCTCTTGCTCAACCAGCTGCTCCACCATGCGATCAGTGTGGCTTATGGTTGGAAGGATACTACCTAGATGTGTCGATGTTGCAATCCAGAATTCATGCTCTGGAGGATCAAGTGAGAAAACTCACCATTCACAATGTGAAGGTGCAACCCACTGACAAGAGACAGCGAACAACAGGTTCAATTCTATTCAAGAATGTCGAGTCGGCTACAACAATCGTCAATTCAAAATTGGCATAGCCCGAGCAACCTCGCTGGTATGACTGTCCCCTATTTATATGTGACACATTCATAAGATCTGTGTATAGTGTGGATTGGTGTTGACACATAAGCATGCATTGTTGTATATAATTTCATTTTGATAAATCGAATTTCGTTATCATTTTAGTTTTGATTTGATCCTATTAATCATAATGTGGATTTGGTTGTTTTAAATTGGTTGCAATTGAATGTTTTGTTGCATCTATTATGGACACAAATTGTTTTGCATTTCAAATTTTGAAACACGATCTATGTTTTGATCCGAATTGGTTATGATTCACATGATGGGTAAACGATGGTTATCTGTTACAATTTTATTTACATATGACTTTGACCAGCTTGGATACGGTTTGGATTATGTTTAAAAAAAGGTTTTGTTTTATATTTACCCAAATCATGAATTTATACAAATCCTAACAGTCATACAAGTCCCAGCCAGTCAATTCGTTGTGGCCAGTCGACCCTGTTCTCTTTTGAATTGAAATGACAATGGATATTCGGTTATGAATGGATTTGTAAAACGGAAATGATCATACCCAGGATGACGAATTGTTCTATATTTGATTCAAACCCGTTTTTATTTGATTGCTACCCAGCTTATGGTTATCAATGCTTTTGAATTTTGACTGTGTAACGCCCAGCAATCTAAATCTATGGCAAATATGGTTAATACTGTTATGCACTTTTAATTTTGACTGTATCGTAACAACCTTCCCATATTGGTTTTTGATTGAAACAACAGGAATCTTATGCTTATCGTTACAACAGTATCAAATCAATGTTGACCATGGTAGATTATGAGTTTGTTGGATTAAATTATGGTTGTGATTGTATTGGATTACATTGAATCCCATATGATACGATTCACCATTCATTTCATTTAATATGAAACAGTTTGATTGCTATATGGCCTAGTTTTATGGTAACTAAAAACAGAGCATTTTTTACTCTGTTTCGATTGCATTCATTTTGATATTGTTTAATTTAAATGATAGTTTCACTTGAATCATTGGTAATTCATTTTTTGATGATTAATAAAAGATGAT
>SNQJ01S0010004.1:219528-234110 GCA_010110895.2 Picea sitchensis | reverse complement strand
TAGGTGGATATAATGATAATATCTTATGTGATGTTATTCCCATGGATGTTTGTCATCTATTGCTGGGTAGACCATGGAAATATGACAGAAATGTGATTCATGATGGAAGAATGAACACATACACCCTAGAGAAAAATGGGAGGACACACAGGTTGCTTCCAATAAGGGATAAGGAGGTGAAGCCGGAGGTAAGAAACACTGTATTTCTCATGAGTGGGAAGGAACTTATTACCGAGGTTAAGAAGAAGGAGGATCCACAATTCTTTGTTGTCAGGAGGCTGAGGATTGTTTTGACTAGCACAAGAGTGGATGATTTACCGAATGAAGTTCAGGAACTGCTGGAAGAGTTCGCTGACATCATAGTGGAAAAATTACCTTGTTCGTTGCCACCGATGAGGAGTGTGAGTCACCATATAGATCTCATACCAGGAGCTAGTTTGCTGAATAAATCCGCGTATAGGTTGACACCGCAAGAGNGGACTTGTTGTACAAAGGATTGGTCAGGGAAAGCTTGAGTCCGTGTGTTGTTCCGATAGTACTCAGTCCGAAGAAAGACAGAGGCTGGAGGATGTGTATTGACTCGAGGGCGATCAATAAGATAACCATTAGGTATAGATTTCCATTGCCAAGAATGGATGATCTAATGGATTGCTTGAGCGGATCAAGGTATTTTTCAAAGATTGATCTGAAAAGAGGATATCACCAGATTCACATGAGAGAAGGCGATGAGTGGAAGACAGCCTTCAAAACAATTGAAGGATTGTATGAGTGGCTTGTTATGTCATTTGGCTTAACAAATGTGCCAAGTACCTTTATGAGGTTGATGAACGAAGTCATGAGGGAGTTCATCAGAAAATTTATCATTGTGTTTTTTGATGACATATTTATTTACAGTAAATCAGTGGTAGAGCACTTGAAGCATTTGGCTACAGTGATGCAGAGTCTACAGCAGGAGAAGTTGTTGATAAACCTAAAGAAATCCTCGTTTATGAATACAAAGCTCATTTATTTGGGTTTTTTTATTTCGGTGAATGAGTTGAGGATGGATCCAGAGAAGGTGGAAGTAATCAAGAATTGGCCATCACCGAAGAATGTATTCAAGGTGAGAATTTTTCATGGTTTGGCTAGTTTCTACCGAAAATTCATCAGGAATTTCAGTGGAATTAGTGCAACAATGATGGATACAGTGAAGAAGCAGCATAAGTATTTTCACTGGATAGTTGAGGCTGAGAAGAGATTCAATCTGTTGAAGCGGAAGATCATGGAACAACCAGTGTTGGTGTTGCCGGATTTCCGGAAGACGTTTCAAGTGAGATGCGATGCAAGCGGATTTGCAATCGGGGCAGTCTTGAGTCAGGAAGATA
The DNA here is from genome assembly GCA_010110895.2 of Picea sitchensis. Taxonomy (NCBI): domain Eukaryota; kingdom Viridiplantae; phylum Streptophyta; class Pinopsida; order Pinales; family Pinaceae; genus Picea; species Picea sitchensis. The sequence goes on along the minus strand of SNQJ01S0010004.1, from coordinate 232,746 downwards.
GGCCAATCGCATACTTCAACGAGAATATGAATGAGGTGAAATTGAAATACTCCACATATGATAAGGAATACTATGCCATCATACATGCATTGAAGAAATGGAGACATTACTTGATCACGAAAGAGTTTGTTTTATATAGTGATAATCGGGCATTACAGTTTGTGACACAATAGGAGAAGTTGAATCAGAAACATGCCAAATGGGTAGAGTATATGCAGAATTTCACATTTGTGATTAAGCATATTTTTGGTACTACTAACAAAGTTGTTGATGCTTTGAGCAGGAAGTGTTTGCTACTGCAGGAGTTTCGAGTCAAGACGTTAGGTTTTGATGATCTCAGGGACATGTATGATGATGATCCAGATTTCAAAGAGGCGTATGAAGCGACTGAGAATCCATTTCTCAGAGATAGGAGCTAATGGGCAGAGTATATGATCCAAGAAGGATTACTCTTTAAGGGTAATCAACTATGTATTCTAAAATGCTCGATGAGGGAGAATCTGTTAAAGGAGAAACACAGTGGAGGCTTGGCAGGGAATTTTGGCCACGACAAGACATTTGCAAAGCTGAGAGAATCATAATTTTAGCCAAGGATGCGATCAGAGGTCAAGATATTTGTGGATAGATGTAGAATTTGCCAACATTCAAAGGGAAGAAGGCAGAATGCAGGTTTGTATCAACCATTGCTCATACCAGAGAGGCCATGGGATGAAATCAACATGGATTTCATATTGGGATTGCCAAGGACGCAAAGAGGATTTGACTCTATCTTTGTGATAGTGGATAGATTTTCCAAGATGGCACATTTATCCCATGTCAGAAAACTAGTGATGCGACTCATATCACAAATCTGTTTTTCAAAGAGGTCATTCCACTTCACAGCCTACCAAAAAGTATAGTTTTGGACAGAGACACGAAGTTCATAGGGAATTTTTGGAGGACCTTATGGAAGAAGCTGGGGACTAACTTGATGTTTAGTTCAGTGTATCATCAACAGAAGGATGGAAAAACAGAGGTCATGAACAGAAGTCTTGGAGACTTGCTGAGAAGCTTGGTGACAGAGCACCATAGCAGCTGGGACAATATATTGCCGCAAGCAGAATTTGCGTACAATGACTCAGTGAACAGGAACACAGGCAAAAGTCCATTTCAGATTGTATATGGCATGCAACTGAGAGGATTTTCTGAACTAAGGGATTCAGAACATACTGCTACTAGCAGCGCTAGTGCAGAAGAATTCGCTGAGGCGATGAAGGAACTTCACAGCCAGGTGAAGCGGCGACTGTAGAGTTCAAGCCATGAGTATAAGCGCAGAGCTGATCAGTGAAAGAGACAACTTTAGTTCAAAGTTGGTGAGTTAGTTCTGGCACATTTAAGGAAAGAAAGGTTTCCGAGAGGAACATACAATAAGTTAAAGATGAAGAAAATCGGGCCATGCAAGGTCTTGAGAAAATTTGGGACAAATGCTTATGAGATTGAATTACCAGATGAAATCGGAATATCTTTGATATTCAATGTCGCAGATTTGTACCCATATAGAGCTGACGAAACATAGACTGGAGATGAGCAACCAGTAATCCAGTGGAAGAAACAGATGCCAGTTGCAGAGAAACCACAGATGGAATGCATACTGGACAAGAGAGTGAGTAAGAGGACCAAGCGAAAGAAATACTTCGAGTATCTGGTCAAGTGGAGAAACCATCCAGTTGAAGATGCCAGTTGGGAGAATGAAGCAGAGATACAGAAGCATCGACAGACCATGCAGGAGCTCATGGATAGGAGCCCATGAAAGTTTTCAAGCCGAGGAGTATGATGCAGGTGCATCGCCAGCACATCAAGCGAGTCAGCGTGGAAGCGGAAGACAGTTGGACAGAAGCCGACACAAATTTTGAAAACACTTTGAAATTGATGCGCCAAACTTTAAATGTAATAATTTAATGAGGCACACTTGTATATGTAAATGGACCTTGAGCGGATTGCTCTCGTCCTTAGGGTAGATGGAGGGATTTAAGGTATTTAATGTACAGTAGATAAAAATTTTAATTGTAGATTAGACAAATTGAAAGTGCAAGAGGGAAACGAGATATAGACACCCTCATTGTGCATTTGTATGATCATCCAAGAAGAGCATGCAGAGAGCTGAGGAAGAACACCCATGTACAAATATTTAAGTTAATAGAAATCTTTGATTCAAATTCATGGTTTTGTGTTATTCTTTGTGTATTGATGTTGAATGATATGTTCATGAATGTTTGCTTCCAGTTATACATTTGTTTTTATATGCTGTGTATACGATTTCATGTTTGAATTGAAGTCTGAGAGGAAGTGAGAATGAGTTTCAATTGTTTCTTTGTTTGAGAAAGGATTCCTGCAAGGAGTGCAGTTGAAGTCATCCGCAAGGAGTGCGTTGACAGAAGGCTCAAATAGTTAATTTTTGTTCTCATTCACCCAAGAGTGAAAGTGGGTTACAGGAGCCGTGCAAGGAGTGCGCAGGCCAAGATACGACTCAGAGTTGTGATTTTGAGCAAGGGTATTGAAGAATGTTGCTGTAGGAGTGTGCAAAGTCAAGGGACTTCAACACTTAGATGTTGTTGAAGGTTTTCCACAAGGAGTGCGTGCAAAGGGTGTTTTTGAGGAGACTTAAATTCGTAAGAAATATCAGGAGGAATAGGCCTTTGAGTTGTCGAAGGACAGTACATAGGAGTTGTGCCTTGATGATTTAAGCAAGCATCGTAAGTTTATGCTACAGGTGACGAGTTCCCAGGAGTAATACTTAGTCATTCCGCTGGTTTCATCAGGAGAAACAGACGGTCGGTATTCTCCGAGGAGAATCCACGAGTTTTCGTGAGCCGTCAGATATCCCAAAGGTGCGAGTTAGTTACAGTGCAAGAGCGGAAGGGTTCAAAGCTCGGGACAGACAGAGTGTTGATTCAAGCCGGCCAGAGCCGTTGGATTATTTCGTGAAATCGCCTATTGGGATTTCGTGAGGGAAGACTCGAAGATTTGGCAACAAGAATCGCGATATTGCGATACGCGATATCCCGACGGTTGTGTAATTAGAGTGGGCCACAACGGAGTTGGTGAGTGGAGGACAGGTGGCACAAGCCATCGAGATCTCGCCGCGAGAAGTCCCGAAATATTGGCAATTGGATTCGCGATCCCGCGAAGTCTGAAGCCCCGACGAGACAAGGGACAGTTGAAAAGTCAACTCACGAGCGCATTGGAATTTCAGCACATCGAGACTCGGGAGTTGGAGAATCGAGTGCTTGGTATCGCGAGTAGAGAAATCGTGATAGGAGAAAATCGTGATAGGAGAAGGGTGAGGTCAACGTTGACTTATATCGGCGTTCGGGGATTCGCAGGACCAACACTCGACCCCTAACCTTTGGATTCGCGAAGTCGCAAGTTCCGATTTCCCGATAAGTAAAGAGAGGGGGAATCGCGAAAAGAGATCTGTGGGTGCAGATTTCCCAATAGGGAAATAGAAGAACCTTGGCGTTCTTCGGGCCGAGGAAAGAGAAGATCCTGTGAGTGGATGTGTCTGCGGGTGCGACTGTGTCAAGTTACATAGTTATGATTATTTCAAGTTAGGGTTGTTGACTAATCCAAAATTAGTCATATGAGACTAAAGTAAAGTTTTATGAAAATGTTATTCTCTTGTTGTTAAAGTTAAGGAAGGTTTGCAGGTATGTTATCATATACACCAGGTCTATTACGGAGTTACAAATCAGATTTGTATGATGAAATTGATGAGGGATTTTGGTTGAGGTACATGGTTGCGACAAGTAGTTGATGCATTGGCACATACATGAGGTGTATAGATGATGATGTTGGTACATATTGATGAGTCATAGTTTTTTTGTATTTGATGCATGATTGGTACATATTCGATGCATGTTTGATGCAATCACTGATGGTACAGGTTGAGGTACATGTCAGTGCATGGTTGATGCACTTGTTTATGGTATAGGTTGATTATAGGTTGTTTGGATAGGTTATTATGACACGTTATTTGTACAAGTTTGGTGCATGGTTGATGCATTTGTTTATGGTACATGTTGGCACAATTTATTGGTATAGGTTGTTACAGGTTGATTATAGGTTGATTGGTACAGGTTTACATTAGTATATCTCACAGTGATAGTGTGACAGTGGTTCCATCATTCTACTTCTACGTCAGGGTGGTTGGATGGGGAAAGGACAAGTGGTTGTAGACACCTTCCGGTTGTAGTCGAAGAACATAGGGCATTGTAGATTCCTTCTGGTTGTTTCCATAGAATTGGGGAGTTGGAGCTTCCCTCAGGTTGTAGCCTGAGAAACTAGGGGGTTGGATCCTCCTTCCAGTTGCAGTTGGAAAAAAAGGAAGCTGGTGCTTCCAATGAATGTTATTCTTAAACACATATAAGAAAAAGAATTATGTGGTCTTCTCCCGCTCTAGTTTTCCATGTAAAACCACTGGTGTACTATGTATGTGCATGATTTATCATTTGTTCATTGTTTATTTACTCTGCAATTATTCGATGATAATGCTACACTGATATAACACTTTCTTTATATGGTTAAAAACGATTCAATTTCTCTATTGTGGATTCACCCCCCCTCTCAATAATCCAACAATTGGTATCAAAGCAGACTCCTTCAGAAATCAGTTTAACCACTGAAAGGTAGATCATGGAGGGTAACAACATGTATACAAATGGAATACCACAGTTTGATGGACATAAGTATGCATTTTGGAGTTGAAGGATGAAAACATATATATAGGCACAGGGATTTGAAATTTCGAAATAAGTTGTAGATGGATACAAAGAATCAATAGTTCCACTGACAAATTAAAGAGCAATAAAACTGAGGAAAAATAATTCCAAATCCACAAATGAACTTTTGAATGGTCTATGTGAATCAGTTTACACCAAAGTTATACATTTTAAATCCACTAAAGATATTTGGGACAAGCTTCAAAACATTTATGAAGGAGATTCAAAAGTCAAAGTAGCAAAGCTTCAAACTTACATAGGTTAGTTCGAACAACTAAAGATGAAGGAAGATGAGAATATTGTAGCTTACTTCTTATGATTCAATGAAACAATAAATGCAATCATAGGATTGGGAGAAGAAATTAAATAATTTGTAATTTTTCAAAAGGTACTAAGTGTTGGGACCTTCATTTTTGAGAAGGAATCACACAAGTTTTGACTAAGCATGAGTTGTGCAAAGTCCATCAGAGGCCAGGAGAAAGAGAAACATAAAGTAGTTGTGGAAGTCAACACAATGCCAACGAAGCAACAAACGGTTGCAATAGAACAAGAAAGTGTGCAAGATGAGAAGGAAGACACAACCCATCTATATATAGGGCTGAACATAATTGTAAAAGGGTTTTTTTGATAGTTCATAAGTTGGTTGGCTGGGTTGAGTTGAGTCATGTTGGTCAGAGTCGCCCTGATTTTGGGATTAGCTGTTGATAATTTTTGTAAGTCGGAAGCAGACAAGTCTGAGTCTGTAATGAATTGGTCCTATCAGTTCAAGAATTAGAGCTCTGTGGCATGGGTCTACAGCCAAGAGTCGATATTTATCCTTACTATGTAAGTTAGTGTCTGTAACAAGAGAAATATCCTAGAGATAATATGAAGCAGGTCCAAATTTTAAAATATGTTGTGTCTTTGTATGTTTAATTATGAATTACAGTGTTTCCTTATGGCTTATGAGTTCTATTTGATGGTTCAACATTTAAATGCTTGCTCTCAATGTAAGTATGTTCAATTATTTCATTTATATGTTTCAGATCTGTTAATGTCTCTCATGCAAGAACAAGAATGAGTTCTGAATGATCTATGGATCCTCTTTAGTCTTCTCCCTACCCTTCCCTATCTATCTGTCTCAACAACGCTTTAGGTGAGACTTATTATCTTCGGAGGAGATGAAAATTATAGTGCTCTAGACTACATGGTACCTTTTGTTGGTAACCTGAGAAGGACCCTGGTCTGATCAAATTCATGCCAACAAAATGGTTTTGTTGTCGGGACCTGTGTTAAAAGGGAACCTATAGGGAGAATTTTGTCGCCGATCCATAGATCTAGCATTGATAAATGGTGGGAAAGGAACTGTGATTCCTTCATATGGAAAGAAGTGAAACTAAGGAGAAAATCAATGGAAAACACTTGTGAAGCAATCTTTTACTCAGAAAGATCGAGGGATCAGTATGAGATTTTCTGGGTTAAATTCCTGGAAGAATTTTTCACTGGAGAAAGAGGCTCCAAGAAGCTCCAGAGTTCCAAGGATGGGCCAAGAATATCTGTGTGTGGGATATCAAAAATTTAGCAGCACTACAAAGGCTAGATTACCAAGTTACATGAGCTGTGGATTTCTGGGTTAGCACCATGCTAGAGGGATACATAATCGAATTTGCAGCTAAGAACCACCAGTCTTTTTCGCGGGCAGAGGAAATTTTTAAGAAAGGCGCAAGGGAAAGACTGTTGAGATAAATACCCCTGTGGATTAAGGTTTTCTTGATGGAGGAAGGGATTTTGATTATGTCCCCGATTGAGATGGCATCGTAAACACCCTCTCTTGGGGTAGGGTGAGACGGGGTGAGAGTCATGGCATGAGAGAGGGGAAGGTTTCTTTGAAAAATGTGGGGGAAACAACAAGAAATGGACTCAAGGGATGAGCGATCCTTGAAGAGAGTTGCCATAGTTGAGAAGTGGTGGCGTGACAATATCAAGGAAGTCGCAAGATAGTCTAAAAAGTTGAGGAAAGAAGATAGATCGGGAGAAGTAAAGGAAAGAAAAATGGAAGACCTGTAGAAGATGAGAAGATAGGAATTATTGGCCAATCAAATATTAAATGAGAGAGAAGAGAGGAGACAAAGAAGTACCCAGGAAGTAGGACGAGAAGGATAAAGTAAATATGTAAGGGAGGAGGAAGCCGACATGAATATTGGAGGAGAAAGATAAGATTCAACCGCGATAACAGGAGATATTGGGAATATGGTCGAAGATATCATCACAGTGGAAGCTAACGAGACCCCCCATATCAAAGAAAATCACCCCGAAGCTAGTGGCGCCAACCTCGAATCACCCGTACCCTAAGTGCCTTCTATACAACAAGTAAGTTTGATACTACTTTCTCATGCTAATTTTGTTCCAATACAATTAGTTAGTCAGTCACAACTAGGAGGTGCGATTATAGGGAGGATATTGGGATCCATCACTAGATCACAAGTAGGATGATTAGGGTTCACATTGATACAAACAACAGGATCAACAATGGGCATACATGCGGGAGGTTCGATTTCCCAATACCAATAATTTTGGGGTAAGGGAGATGAAGATGTTGAGCAACACTGGTTTCTGTGCGAAGGAATCTGGAGATCCAGAGCGAATTCAGATGCGAATAAGCTGGTTGAGTTCCAAACTACCTTGACAGGTCATGCTCTCAAGTGGTACATGAAGATCATTGAACCAAGAGTGTCAGGGATGCAAGGTCAAGTGTTCACACCTAGCCAGGTACGGACGAGGTTCATAGAAAAGTTCAAACTACCTCAGTCAGAACAATAGGCTTTGTCTGAATTGCATGAGATCTAGAAGAGGGAAGGAAAATTATCCTAGGAGTACAACCAAAAGTTTAAATATTCCATAGGGAGGTTGGCACATCCAATACATGAAGAACATCAAAGGGAGTGGTACATTCAAGGGTTGTTGCCTCTGACTCAGATTCCACTAATGCAAAAATGGATATCTATGTTAACAAAAACCTTGGAACAATCAATGAAGATTGAATCCATGGTGGGATACCCTGGGAGATTGAGAGCAACCCGACCCCCAGTAGATGTGAATCTGGCGCAACTACAAGGAAATATATCGACACTGATAGAAAATATTCAGGAGCTACCGATACCCAGACCAGGACGACCACAGGTTTGGTGCACTGGATGTTATATGGAAGGTCATCTAGTGAACGAATTTTCAAGAATGAGGGGACTAGGACCTCCTCAGAATATGATGGTAACCCCACCAGAACCCATCAGAGGAGTTGCGCAAGTGTTGACGAATTCATCATTCCATCAACCCACCCCATATCATGCTTTCCCAGGAGGCCAAGCAACACCGAAAATAGAATATTGTGAGATCTTATGAAACCATGGCTATGGGCCAAGACAATGCACCATCATGCATAAATATTCGATAGTACTGTTGAAGGTGAATCCCTATGTAGACAAGTGGATTCCCTCTTGGTCTCTAAAATCCTAAGGACAAGACAAAAGGTGCTTAACATGGACACTGACTTCCTTTTAGATCTAATCAATATAATGAAAGAAAGAGAAGGAGAAATATATGTACCTTATTAGCGACGTTTGTCCTTGCAAATTCCTAGCTGATCTTCGATCTTGAGCTCCCTGATAGATTATGTAAGACAAACAAAGATACAATGGACTTCCTACTCTACTGAGATTAGCTCAATCATAGATCCATCTACTGCACACAAACTCATATGGAACAAGCACAAGTTTGAAAGAAATAGGCCAAGCATTGATTATATTAATGAGAACAAGTAAAAGTACTTACAATCCTTTGAATGAAGGTGTAGCAGCTTCTTCCAGTTCTCCTTGTCCAACCCCTTTGCTCAATCAATCTCCACTGATTTCTTTGATGGAATCTCACTCATGAGAACATAAGTTTCACATCTCCAATATCCATTGTGCCTTTCACCATGAGAAGGCCTCCTTATATAACCTTGGAGGAGTCCAACCACTTGAGAGATATTTGGGATGATTTGAGGATTCCTCTCCTTTAGTTGAGGATCTCCCCTAAGATCATTCCTTGACCATCTATTCAAATCCAACTACCTTCAGGAATTGAGGGATTCTTCCCTAATTTGCCTCAACAAACCTAGAATTTTCTCAATAGAGGGTAGTGCTCCCCTAAAGGGGTGCATTTAGGGGTGCACAGGGCGCTCAAACACTCCTCAAAGAGGCTCAGGGTGTGCCAACGCTCCCTAACAGTGGGTAGGGGAGCGCTCCTCTCCAAAAAACATTTTTTTTGTGGTTTTTCCAATGGCAAAGGGCTTGTACTTCTTGTCAAGTGATTTTCCTTCTTCCAAACCATCCTTTGAGGTGTCTTAAGTGTTTTCATGATGTCGTTATGGGCATGACATAGGCAATATGGAAACATACTTTTCTTGACACTTGCAACACCTATAGTCAATATGCGACACTTACAGACAAGATGTGAAACTTACAACACTTGTAATGACGACATCTACAACACTATCGAAGTGAGTAATTTTGAGGTGTAACAAATTTCCCCCCAAAGCATGAAGTTAGAAGATGATTATGACTGAAGTACTTTATAGACTTTTTTGAGCAAGGGTATGGACGCAGAGAAACCAACAAAATATGCACACAACCATCAAACAAATATTATGACATGTTTCAAAACCCAAGGCAGGCATACCTATGCTTGAGTGATACTTTTTAGGTATGGAGACCATAAAATACACTACGGATCCATAATTATATTGACAAAATCGTATAACCACTGCAGATACAATGTGGATCTATACTCCTATGACTTGAACTAATCGTAGCCACAAAGAATACATAGTGTGTTAATGCTCTGTAATTTTCCCAAGGCTGTGGAGGCAGTCACAGAGGCAACATCAAACTGCTTGGATTCCTGGATCTAGCCATCCAAGATTCAGAGAGGGCTCTCTCTGTCTGATCTAACTTGGTTTGGAATAGGGTATTAAGCTAGTTATGATATATTTGGTTTTGGTTTTTAAATGCTTGGTTGGAACAACGCGGGAAAACCACTGGGCAATGGAGTCAAAGAGGCCGAGGTGATCAATTTGCAGAAGTATCAATCTCAAATTAAACAGGGAAAGGTAGACATACTACTGGATTCGGTAAATTTAAATGAAGTGAGATAGAAGAAAAAGATAGAAGATCAATTTAGAAGAAAACATTAATATTAGCCGCAGCTAGAAACAGAGTGCATCTTTCAACAAATTCTGCTCATAAACGTCTGCAAGATAATAAGGAAAGGAAAAAACATATGAAAACAAAGAGACAATTTACAAGAGAAGCACTTCACCAATAACCATGGCACATGAATCCTGAAAACAATATGTTCTTGTACCCCTGTAGATTTTTAAAAAGGAGGTTCTATGAGCTCATTACAATATTTGGGAAAGTATCCCTTCAATAGGTTCCAACCCTTTTTACATCAAATTTGATCCAATATATAGAAAATTATGGCCACATTAGATTCCTATGAATTGAAACCAACAACCTACAATAATGGATCTGTCCTTGTCTTCTGGTTGATGATCTGAATGTCGATAGCTTGGGATCTCTACTTCATTTCAAAATAGAAAACAATTACAAAAACCAAATGACACCTATAAACTGTCTCCTAAAACAAACAAAATAGTAAATTAAAGGAAAAATAAATTTGGAAACTGTTTCTTGGTTGTCACAAATTTGCTGGAAGGTTGTTGATGCATATCCCTTGAATTATGGAACTAATGGCCACTTGTCCCTTTGACTTCTTGTCCTCTGTCTGGGAAATAGAGATACTCTGCCATGATCCCTCAACCAAAACCTGTATTTGTTCCATCGAATGAGTAACTGTTACCAAATGTGCCTTGTTCCCTGACTGCTAAATGGCTCAACCAATGCCTAAACGCTGGGATATTTTTCCATTTGTATTATTTGGATGCCTCGAAAATAGGGATATTCTGCCACATAATCTGGGAGAAAAATTCTTTCAATTGTTACCCCAAATCTTGGACGATTATCAGTGAAGTGGCATCGTTTGACACTGCTCACTATCTTTCTTTGGATTTTTAACCAAATACTTTGTTTTTCAAAGAATTTTCCAGATGCTGCCAACTTTACTAAACAATATTTATGCGAGTAATATCGCCATAGGAGCTATCTCTTCTATTGCAAGAGCAAGAACATTTTCTTGTGTATGGACCACCTCACTTGACATTTTGTGATAGTGGTGACAATTTTCTGCAATCCAGAAAGAAACAATACAGACCATAGTTCTCTAGTTGTGAAGCAATAATCCTTAAACACCATATCTAACACATCCTGATTACTGATACCATAACCTCGGATTGATCCTTTTTCTATATCAATATAAGTAGATATTTGACATTAGTTTAAGAAAAATGGATAGTGCTTCTTTGGTTTTGGGAAATAATTGTGCCCTTGCATTGTTATCAGCAAATAGATGTAGTCGTTGCTCAGTTGAATATGTCATTGGCAGAGGAATCACTTGAGATATGGTATAGGAAAACCTATAAGATTCAAGTTTTTTGTCACTGTGAGAATCTACAAATGAGAGAATTCTTGTATCATCAAGTCCTGGATCACATTTCTCCATTATCAAAACCGTTGGACTCTCATATAAAGCATGCTAGTGGGGTACCCGCCAAAGAAGGACCTTCAAACTAGAAGGAGCTTGACATTCTTCCGATTTCTGGAAAACAGGAAGCAATTATGACTATACAATGTGACCGTATCCAGAGTGAAAAGCCAAACATTTTCCTGCCTTTGTTAATACTATCAACAATTTTTGACATCCATTATGATCCCTGGTCATTTTTGTTTCCTCAACTTCAATTTACACTCGAAAACTTGAGTAGAAGTCATGCACCGAAATTAAGTTTACAGATCCCATATTTCCAGCATTTGCATGCTTTCAGAATGGATAGGAAAACCACCAGATTTATCTCTCTTTTGACATTTTTTATGTATATGAGGTATGGATAGCGTCCATGACCAACAGAGATCCCATTGTCGAGCAATCGAGGTTGGCATCGGCGATAAGATCTGTAATGGCCTCCAACGCTTTCTCCAATTCGCACGCGGTGGTGAGAGCTTCAAAACTGGTGTTGTAACTCTTTAAAATCAGGAAAAATTCCATTAGATACCATCTCGTCTAAGAGACAGAATGTGAGGTCAACCTAAGTTTGGTTTGCATGTATAGAGGAAACTTTCCCAAAATCGGAAAACAACAATGCGCTCCTCGGGGTGTATAGGAATTCAAAGTCTAAACCCTTGTCACTAAATCTCTGTCGATCATTCCAACCTATTCAGTGTTGGATCCTCCTATGGCGTTCGATTATTGATGTGCAAGAGCATTGATTTCCTGTTAATGTTGATGGAAGATGATCTGGAGCTCCATATCCATGTGTAGGCAGCAATGTAGCAAAATCAATCAGACGTGCTCATAACCCTTAAAGGATCAACTTGCAACTACACAAAAACACAACTAACAAAAACTTCATAACATCTGTGTGAAAAACTAATCATCTGGGAATCTTCAAATCTTCATTTGTGTTTGGCATTCGATGCTTTCCATCTAACAGGTGTAGGCGAAAAGACACACCCCCAGATTCGTTTGCAGCATTATCACCATCAAACTCATCAAAATCCACTGTCGATCCGTCGTCTTGGTTGCATGAAGCAAATGGAAAAGGGATATCATGAGGGAAATACTGTGTAGACCCTCTCACCCATGACCTTTGTTATGTTACTCAAGTCAACTACTCACTAAAATAATGTGATAGGTTTTTACCTGAGCAAGAATAGCAATCGAGGGTGTCTGGGTTGCGCCTTTTGACCTGATACATGTTTTGGACAACTGCACAATCACTTTGGCTCATGATCTCCACTACATATGGTGCATCAACATCTGAACCTGCACACATTGGTTGTTAACGCCTGACCATTACTTGACACATGAACTCCGGTCAACACCTGGGCACATAGAGTAACTCTGTTTTTATTTTTAAAGTTTTGGGGATTAATCCCACATTCATGAGGAGAAAACATATATGAGTATTGATATATGCCAATAGCTACAATGTATTCCAATGAAGTGATCCCAAGTCTATCCACTTGTGCTTGGCGTTGATGTTTGGGCTTTGGCTTGTGTATTGTTTCTTTGGTAACTAACATGTGTTGTTGATACAGGTGCTTACTCTTGGTGTTGAGCACTTGGAAATTGGCCCTTGGACATTAAACTTCTTATTTAAATAATCTTTGAAACACTGAAATTATTTATTTAAAAAAAAAAAAACCAAAATTGAAGAACTTTTGCCCAATCACCACTAGGAGAAGTATAATAATCATGATAGACAGGTGTTGTAAAGATCTATAATGCATGAAGATTATTTATTTATGACATCCCAAGAAGAAGTGTT
>SNQJ01S0010004.1:191361-218546 GCA_010110895.2 Picea sitchensis | reverse complement strand
CCTTCGCAACCTGGGCAAAGTACATATAAGAGTGATGACTCAACCCAGGGTCTTCTTACCGATCCCGATGTAGTATGAATATAACCATGTAAATAAATTTCTTGATGTTGAACATGGTAGAAACCACTTGATTACCGTTCAATGATGTAAACCGTTAAAAAGTGCAAGGGAAATCACCATTGATGTCAATGATTCCCAATGTACTCTAGTACATTCCAACGAATGTGAATGGATGAGATGAATTCGAACATCCGTGGAATCATCCGATCAAGGGTCAATGATGTAAACCCATTGTCGGACATGAGGAGGCCTTCCATTGAGGCATGCAGGTCCCAAGGTACTAACTGGTTTCTAAGTCTAGCTCCTGGATAATGTGTTGAAGTCGACAGGAATAGACTCGTCGAAGGAGGGCCTTGATGTATCCCCCATCAATGACACAAAACTGACACAAAGATGTAACTGGTAGATCAAATGAACATGGACTGACACAGGTATTGAAATAAGGTATTTGTGATGGTTGACTCTCGAGGCAGATACTTCCCTTGAACATTGAGGCACGATAGTAGAAACATGACATGGACCAAAACTTGATAATGTAGTGGATGTTGTGACTTTCGCCAGGTGACCCAAAGGAGTAAAAGAAACTCAGAGGATTGGCTCAATACAGAGGTTCAACGGATTAAAATGCGTGCAAAGACAAAGTGTCGTGTTCAAGGGTGATTGTAAGAGTTACTGGTAGTGTTCTAAAAAAAAACTGCTTGGCTTGCTTCTTTCAATTTTTCCCCCATCTAGATAGATGAGTACCTCCTTTTAATTTAATGAGCTCGAGGAGGGTAACACATGATCGATATGAATCACCTTTAGTAAGTACCTCTTCCTTTATTTAACGAACCGGAAGAAGTAAGGGTTCGGTACCATATGTTCCCTTCAATGTATGATTGTTTAATGAGTCCAGAGAAGGTAAACTCGGTGGTTTTTTCATATTTAGAGAGTCCCAAAACAACTTAAAGACAAATCCAATGTTGACATTTTTCGTAATGTTAGTCTCGCGAGGCCTAAAAAGAGATAAATTATCACTCAAAATATGCCCTTTCAAACCTTTTAACGAGTGGGAAGGGAAGCAAGATCACTCGACAATCTTTTCATATTTAGAGAGTCTGAAAAGAGCTCAAAGATGACTCCAGGGGGTTCCTTTTTTGTATATCCATGTAGGTGCAAAAAAGAGATAAAAGTTTACCCAGATGCATTCTCATGTATTTACGAGCACGAGAAAGAACAATGACTAATCTCGGTATGCCCCCAGCTTGAAAGCTAGTGGCTTAACTCTAGAATGATCATCAAAGATGGAGACATGCCCTCCAAGCTTCAATTCATTCACCGACTTTGATTTTGTCACCAATTTCTCTACTAGATGGAGAAAGAAGATAAGGGTGGATGAAATGAAGGTTCAAGAGAGGTGAATGTTTCACTTTTTAACGATCTTGACACAGAAAAAGAACTATTCTCAGGGTTTTGGGTTCAATCCCCAGATTGTTGTTTCATTTTTTAACGAGCTTGCTACAGAGAGGAAAAATATGCTCAATACCTCTGTTTCATTTTTTAATGAGCTTTCCACAGAGAGAAAAACTATGCTCGTGAACTCTTCTTGATCATGGCTTCCAAGAGAATAATGCTCTGGAAGGATACCATGTCAAGGGACAAAACTCAGTCATGGCTTCCAAGAGATCTTTACTAGATGGATGAAATTCACTCTGGAAGGAAAACATGTCAATGGTTGCGATAGGGGTAAGGAGATTAGGCCCCAATAGCCCTACCGAAGAGATCACCATGTCAACTACCAGATCCATATCATCAGAAGTTGAAATCATGGGAGATGATGGAAAATTGACAGCATAAGGGGAGATAGAGTGTATATATTCCCGAATTTATTCACGAGGGGGAAGAAAAGAGGATCGATGATGGTTATCATCCCAAGGTAGCTTGTCAGTGCTCAACATTTCCATGATATATTTATCCGAGGGAAAAATTGGGGAAATGTAATCAATTGCAGACAACAAGGAACATAACCGTGATTGCATCGAGGAACTGTCGGGTGCCAATAGATGTTGGTCATCCGACGAGGGAGAGATGGGTTGGATACAAGAGTATGATGTTTTGGCTACACTAAGTGGCACGGTGTCACCGAGTGCATCGAATTCCGATGGATTAGGTGTAATCCAAGGGTCATATGATTCCAAATATTGATAAGATGTGGCCGAAATCATATCGACAGTGGCAATATGATGTGTAGTCAGTGGAAGTGGAGTAGGGAAGGTAACCATGAAGCTAGAATATTTCAATAATCCAACACCAATGCTTTCATACATGATCTTGTGGTCTTCCAAGAAAAGAATGTTGTTGGTAGCAGAAGCGCGAGCATCAATCGTGCAAAAATCCAACTGATCAACGGTGACAATTTTGCCCTGATGAGGAAATTGTACACATAGAAAGACTGATGAGGCAACGACAGTCATAGCATAAAACCAACTTATTCCAAGTAACAAGTTATAATCGAGGGGAGCATCGACCACCTCGACATCAACAGTGACAATTTTTCCACCCAATTGGATGGGTAGGGACTATAAAAGCCCATGGGGATGAAAACATCACCCATCGAGGGCGCGTAACATCATTGGGGATTTTTTAAGTGTGGGTGATTTTAAACCTTTCCAACATGCTAAATATATGACACAAGTTGAGGCTCCCTCATCCAGAATAGTTCGGTGGATTTGTTGATTGTGAACAACAATATCAACTTGGAAAGAAAGTTGGTGGGAGAGTCGAGACGCATAACTATCCAGGTTAAAAATGATATGGTTGGATGAATCAGGATCAACAGTGCCAATAGCAGCCAAGAGCGTTCTACGGTGACTTGGGTAGTGTTGTAGGACTTCTAACACAGACATAGCACACGGTGCTTGAGCCAAATATTCAACAATGTTGTAGTTCTGGATGGCATGTGAACTAGGATTAAAGGTATCTTTGCGGATAGTTCTCTTAGGAGGGCATAATATAGAGTCGAACATAGGTTTCTCAATATGAAGTGGTCCAGACGGAGGATTAACCGATGGAGGGATAATGGAGAATGGTGATGGATTCGGTAAAGTATCGGTATTGTTGGTGTCTTTTCCTTTGTCAGGGTTACTTGGTGTGTTGTATGTCTTAGAGTGAGTGTTCAAATTAATCCCATTAAACATATAAATATGTGCACTCATCGAGGCCTCATCATGAGGATGGCTAGAACTACCCCCAGTAGAGGGGGTTTGAGCAACCATGGATTTCTGCTATGGAAAAGGCTGAGTAAGAGCATCAGGTTGTGAATTTCCCTAGAAACGTTTGGCCACTTCATTGCGATGTGGACAGTCTCGAGTGTAGTGATCATCACCACAAATGATACACGGTAATTTCAGTTTCCGTTGTGGTTGCGTTTCGGTAGTAGGTGTTTGAGATTGATTTTTTGGTTGTTCAATGTTATTAGTGTTTTTTGATTTATTCTTTGTCTTCTTCTTACCTCTAGATTGTTGTGAAGGGGCAGATTGAACTGCATTCACCTCAGTGATTTGAGTTTGGGGGTAGGTAGAGGAGAGTGTGGTTGATTGGGAATTAGACTGAGTTTTGATGGAACCCATAACACTCTCTGCATGAGATGAGGATCACGGCTTGGATGGATCGATATTAGCTCGAGAAACATTCAAAATAAAATCATACAAAGTACTAGATTGTGAATAAACCTAATCTAAGTACTGAGCCTGAGCAATGGTTTCTTCCTCGTTGACCGTGCCACCATAGCGACATCGCAAGCGATCGGGGGTAAAAGTGATTTAGTAAACCATTTCGCTAATAATATGTCAAGAATGATTACCTTGATCATCCTTCATCGTCGTCTCCACTCATGAATATGGTCAAAGATATGCACAGAGTTAGCTTGACGAAGGGAGGTCAAGAGTTCATTACCCATCTCGTAGCGAATAGGTAGTTGAAAGTGCATTTTCTGAAGCTATTTATGGGTTTTTTCATTTTCTCAGGGTCCCATACTCTTAGTCCATCTTGATATTGGCTTTCAAACACCATTCTTTCTAAGAATTCATCATCTCTTTCTTGGATTTTTGACATTTGTCCTTGCTTTGCAATAACGCTTTGTCTTTGCTGACCTAGAGTTAATTTGTTGTTTTCTTCTCCTTTATCTGGCCGAGTGAAAACTTTTGTGAGGAGATCCAAAGGTCTGTGAACTTTTCATTTGATCTTTGAGGTCAACTTTCCATCATTTATCTTTTTTTTGAGGTTTTTGGTTCTTGTTTGCAATTTGGTTATCTTTGTCCTTCTTGTCTATTTCACGATGAGAGTGTGTTGTTTGTTTTGTGTGAGGTTTTCTTCTAACTGTTTAATCCTAAAGTCTGATTGGCATTTAGAAGTCTTTCATCTGATTATCATTCACATAGAAACAAAAGGACAAAATTTTAGTGATTGGTTTGGATATTAGAAGGCATTTCTAAAATTTTTAGCATTGCATTGGATTTCATTGAGAAACACTTGTATAAGGACATTGCATCTTAGTGTTTGATAGTGAAAACATATTTCTCTCTTTCACTTAAATAGCCATTCATTGAAAGACAAGATTTCTTATCATCTTCTTGTGCATTTTTTGGGATTTGAGTCATCATACCATCAGTTTCATTGTCATACACCCTTTGAGTAAAGAACAACCATAAAATCAACGTAATTAAAAATTATCTAGCACATTTTTGTTTTTAGGATCTTCCACCAACATTAGACTAGGATTAGCACTTTGGATTAGGCTATGAGTACAACTCACTGGAAAAGACGCAAACATACAAAATCATCCATGAGGGAGTTTGATGAAAACCACAAATGGAAAGTAATCACATGGTTATTTGGGTCTTCTCCATATTTTTCGTCAAATTTTGGAATATCAGAAGGAAGTTTAGTTGGAATGACTGGCCAAACCGGTGAATGAAAAATATGATCATTAGTTAACTGAAACAAATCTGGGAGATCCAGTGTTGCAAGGAAAGGTAGTTGTCGGTTAATTTGCGGATGATACTGGTGCCGCATAGGAACACCAATAGGAACATAAAATGGGTTAGGTGGATAGTTGTAACTAGTAGGTCCTCCTACATATGGTTTTTGTTGGCCAGGATAAGCAGGATTTGATGATGGTTGAGAAACATTTGCATAACCCGGTGGGTTCTGAGCATTATAAGTCGGGTGATTTTATTGCCCATAAGGAGGATCAACTTTTTTCCCTTGAGGATGGTAAGGAGTAGACCCTGGAGGTGGGTACACATTAGACCCATGAGGAGGATAAGGTTGTTGTCCCTGAGGACTCCAGGTGGTGTTTGGGATGCCACCCGGATAAGGTTGTCCATAATATGTTCCGGAAGGAACAGGATTTGATACTCCTCCTTGTGGGTTATGATATGAATTCCCCCCAATGTGGGGTTGGGTAACAATGCCTCCTAAAGATACTCCCCAGGGTTTTGAAGGGTTTCCAGCAAATGAAGGTTGCCCCCCTTCCAGCGGTGGATTAACGACTAGGGTATGAATGGAAAAGGGAGGTTTCCCTCCAGGAGGAGCATAAAAAGGGGGTTGTCCCCTGGGAGGGGTAGGCCTTCCATAGAATGGTGGTCCTCTAGGAGGGATAGGTCCCTTAGATGGTGTTTTCCCTCTAGTTAGTTGTATTTGGTTGGCAAGGGTCTACATTCTCAGGTAAAAAGATGTCCCAGCAGGATTGTGCAGAACATGTGGAGTTGTAGAGTGAAAGTTCATAAAAGCGGGGGTATGGATTGAAGCGCCTTGGGAATGAGTAGAGGTGATGAGTCCAGCATTAGGATGGACTTGTTCTGATGCAACAGTAGGGTTAATGACCTGATCAACGAGGTGATTCGTAGTTTGACCAGATGGTCCACTTTCAACAGGAGGGTCATCAGGATTAAAGGGTTGTCGAAAGGATTCAAAATGCTCATAGAGATTGGGTCCCAATGAAGTACTCCATACAGAATGAGTAGGTGTGGGATTTGTATCTTCTACAGTGCTAGGATAAACATGAGTCCTATACTCATCACCAAAGGTTGGTTCTGTGGATCCCATATATGTTTTGGTAAAACCTCTCTCTGGTAATCGTGGGACCTCTTCATCTATGATGTTCCCAAGGGATTCTAAATGAAGAAAAAGTGGTTTGAGAGGGGTTACCGACATAGATGTAGTATGAAGAGCGATATTCTCAACCATAACCAAATCACCTTCTGAGTTATCTAACGGAGGAGAAACAACACTTCCAGCGTCAGATTGATTTTCTACCTCTCCACAATAGTTTTCTTCTGGGGGGTTAGGAGGTAAGGGTTGGTAGCCTTCCGGAGGTAGCCCTTGAATCTTACATGATTAGAGAATACCTTTATCATCTACAGGATCAATTTTGTAGAATATCAGTACACGCTAAAAATCTAGGGCCAACTAACAAAAAGAAATAACATACGCTAATAAAATCTGGGAATCAAAACCAAGAAAACAAGACTTCTCTTGATGATCATACTAGTTGGTGATGAAATCCAATGTCATGTGACCAAGTCAAGAAGGGGCTAGGATATGGTGGAACAGTTACAATGGCGACCTTCTTAACAAACTTTCACCTTGGTGCAAACGTCCACGTAGTAATTGTGGATTTACCCTCCAAGGAGCCCGAGTGAGTTTGACCAATGTTTGTCCCAGGTATGGTGAGATTTCCCTTCACCGTCACCTCGTGTAAGTACCTAAGGATAACAACAACTAAGGACACCAACTCACAATCAACCCTTGGGCAGGTATAGTTGACAATCTGATCTGAATGTCTGGGCAGGATAACAAGTCTGAAATCAACTCAAGAATCTCCCACACATAATCATGGGTATACCTTCAAGTGCCCCCCAATATACAATCTGACCACTACAAACAATTGAACCACAGAGGGATAATATTTGTAACTCACCTGAATGCGACCTTGTGTGTAGCCTCTGTGTGAGAGGGGGATCCCAGAAAGCCTATACGACAATTGGATTTGACTCTCCCTATCTCAGGATGCTAATGTTCATTTTGAAAACTTTGGAGAGTTGTACTCATAGCCTAATCCAAAGTTCTAATCCTAGTCTAATGTTGGTGGAATATCCTAAAAACAAAAATGTGCTAGATAATTTTTAATTAGCGTTGATTTTATGGTTGTTCTTTACTCAAAGGGTGTATGACAATGAAACTGATGGTATGATGACTCAAATCCCAAAAAAATGCACAAGAAGATGATAAGAAATCTTGTCTTTCAATGAATGGCTATTTAAAGGAAAGAGAGAAATATGTTTTCACTATCAAACACTAAGATGCAATGTCCTTATACAAGTGTTTCTCAATGAAATCCAATGCAATGCTAAAAATTTCAGAAATGCTTTCTAATATCCAAACCAAACACTAAAATTTTGTCCTTTTGTTTCTACGTGAATGATAATTAGATGCAAGACTTCTAAATGCCAATCAGACTTTAGGATTAAACAATTAGAAGCAAAACTCACACAAAACAAACAACACACTCTCATCGTGAAATAGACAAGAAGGACAAAGATAACCAAATTGCAAACAAGAACCAAAAACCTCAAACAAAAGATAAATGATGGAAAGTTGACCTCAAAGATCAAATGAAAAGTTCACAGACCTTTGGATTTCCTCACAAAAATTTTCACTCGGTCAGATAAAGGAGAAGAAAACAACAAATTAACTCTAGGTCAGCAAAGACAAAGCGTTATTGCAAAGCAAGGACAAATGTCAAAAATACAAGAAAGAGATGATGAATTCTTAGAAATAATGGTGTTTGAAAGCCAATATCAAGATGAACTGAGAGTATGGGACCCTGAGAAAATACCAAAATCCAGAAATAGCTTCAGAAAATGCAAATTTTGGAGAATCTCTCACAAAAAATGGGGTAGCGCTCTGGTATAAGGGGCACCAAGGCATTCCAACACTCTATGTAAGGCTACAGGGGAGTGCTAGTGATCTGTTAGCCACAAGGGGGGAGCGCTCTGCTCCAAAAACTCAGAAAAATGTCCAAAAACTCAAAACATGAAGGAAATTCAGTCAATCAGGGTGATCCTGATGACATAATGAGGCAATCAAACCAATATATGAATTAACAAGACAATATGGAAAAGATAAAATCAGTGGGAAAAGGGCCAAAACAAGATCTTGGAATGGAAACAAAAATCAAAGCTCCTCCCTAGTGGAGTTGCCAATGTCGTGCCCATATCTTGGTCTCTAAACTCCTAAGGCCAAGACAGAAGGTGCTTAACATGGACATTGACTTCCTTTTAGATCTAATCAAGCTAATGAAAGAAAGAGAAGGAGAAATATATGTACCTTATTAGAGACGGTTTTCCTTGCAAAGTCCTGGTTGAGCTTCAATCTTTAGCTCGCTGATAGATTTTGTAAGACAAACAAAGATACAATGGACTTCCTACTCTATTGAGATTATATTAATCATAGATCCATCTACTGTAGAAAAACTCATATGGAACAAGCACAAGTTTGAAAAAAACAGGTCAAGCATTGATTATATTAATGAGAACAAGTAAAAGTACTTACAATCCTTTGAATGAAAGTGCAGCAGCCTCTTCTAGTTCTCCTTGTCCAACCCCTTTTCTCAATCAATATCCACTGATTGCTTTGATGGAATCTCACTCATGAGATCATAAGTTTCACATATCCAATCTCCATTGTTCCTTTCACCATGAGAAGGCCTCCATATATAACCTTGGAGGAGTCCAACCACTTGAGAGATCTTTGGGATGAGTTGAGGATTCCTCTCCTTTAGTTGAGGATTTCCCCCAAGATCATTCCTTGACCATCTATTTGAATCCAACTACCTTCAGGAATTGAGGGATTCTTCCCTAATTTGCCTAAAAAAATCCATAATTTTCTCAAAAGAGGGTAGTGCTCCCCTAAAGGGGTGCACAGGGTGCTCAAACACTCCCGAAAGAGGCTCAAGGTGCACCAGCACTCCCTAACAGTGGGTAGGGGAGGGCTCCTCTCCAAAAATCAAATTTTTTGTGGTTTTTCTAATGGAAAAGGGCTTGTACTTCTTTCCAAGTAATTTTCCTTCTTCCAAACCATCCTTTGAGGTGTTCTAAGTGTCTTCATGATGTTGTTATGGGAACGGTATACCCAAGATGGCAGCATACTGTTCTTGACACTTGCAACACTTATAGTCAAGATGTGACACTTACGGAAAAGATGCGACACTTACAACACTCGTAATGATGACACTTGTGACACTATCGATGTCAGTAATTTTGAGGTGTAACAAGTACCAAACACAGTACACTTTGAGTTATGCGCATCTACCATGCATACTACCAATCAATGTAGAGCGTTGGATGCACTCACAGACATGTTTGACTGAACAACATTCAGGGTGAATGAAAACCCTTAGGGAACATGAAGAGGTCGAGGAAGTGGAGCTGGAGGAGATTTAAGAGGAGGAAGAACTGGGGGAAGAGGACTAAGAAGATGTTATAACTATGATGAACAAGGTCACTTGGCGAGAGATTGTCCTCCTCCAAGGCAGCCATGGTGCTCTCACTGCAGAAGGAATGGACACACAACTAAAGACTGCCCAGATTTAATTGCAAAGTGGGAATATAGAGTACAGAAAATATGAACTAACCTTATCAGTTCAGAGATCAAGAGGATCTCTAAGGCACAATTTCCCAACCTTAACATCGTTAGTCAAGGAGAAGTGAAGACAAGAGCTGATGTTGATACTCTACCTCAGATCCAAAAATTAGCACCTAAGGGAGACATGTATGATCCCCTAAAGAAAAGGTTGTTCTTTAAAGATGCCATAGAAGTATTCCAAAATATTCCTAGTCATGAAATGCAAGAGAACCCCCCCAGCCGACTGTTTAACCTAGGATGAAACAAGTCCCTTCTTCACCCCCTGCACCCAGAAACCCTGTAATAATGCCAAGACAGCCTGAGCAACCTCAGAATGTGGTTGATCTTTGGTTTCAATTATTATCTGACATTTTAGGGAATGACCAATTAACATAAAAGTTGCGCAATGCGTTGTACCTAGTCTTAGGGAATGAGGAACCCTTAGAAGAAAGGATAAGGGATAATATTCCTGAGAAGAGCACTCAGCGAGTGTAGTGAAGAAAACTGCAAACCAAAAAAGAATTTTGACTGGTAGCCCAGTTAGACGACTTCGAAATTAAGGACGTCATGTTGGACCTAGGGTCAGATGTGAACATTCTACCTAAGAAGACTTGGGAAGCCTTCGGAAAATTGAGACTGACTTATTCCCCAATTTAGTTAAGAATGGACAACTAATACTATATCTTTCCCATAGGAATGCTGGAGAACATGGAAATCGATGTAGCAGGAGTAAAAAAAGTAGTTGACTTTGAAGTCATTGAGATAATGGGAGACAAAGAGCCCTACCCTACACTACTTGGCATCAATTGGGCCTATGATAATTATGCAGTAGTCGACTTAAAGAAAGACACCATGAATTTTGAAGTTGAGGGAATCAAGGTAGTTCAACCTTTGAACCCATATGTAGGACCCAGGTACACAGAACCAACAGACAATAATATGGAGGGAGAAGACCTAGACTAGTTGTACACTGTAACAAAGAGGACAAGAAATGATTATATAAACCCTATTGTTGATGGATCAGTAAGCTGGATAAGTATACAATCAGTAGACGAAGATTCATAACTGGATCTTGATAGTTGGCAACAAGGATCGCACAAACAATTCTCATGAAGATGCGCAACTGTCAGAATGACCAAATGGGTTGGGACCAAAGTTAGAGAACACCCAATATACAATGGTGCCTCAGATATAGACCAATTTTTGAAGAATATGGAAGAGAATGTTAGAGAGGATCAAAGAATCTTGGTACTAGATGTAGCTTTTCAGAACACCCTCGCTAGATGGTGGGTCACTCATAAATCCGTACTCAGAACTTGGGATGATGTGAAGCAAGCTATCAAGTATAGGTACTGGAATAAAGAGCAGCTATAATTAGAGATGCAAATGGATATCCAAGTTGTGAAGTTGTTCAGCGGAGAATCAGACCCTAGAATATACATTGAGCAGTGTGTGACAAAGTGGCAGGTTGTGGATACACCCTATCACTTCTGGGTTTAGGTATTTCCACACTCTCTAGGCCCAATCTCGAAATCTTGGTTCATACATGAAGAAACCAGAAGATAGACCAACGACTGGCAAACACTGGCAACTCAATTTTTCAAGGACTTCTCATTCTCAAGTAAGTACCCAAAGCTTGAACTAGCCCTGCAAAAGATTAAATAACTTATTTTTACAGCCAATAGTAATAAGAGATCAAACTTTGTAGTGTGTCCCAAGCATACCCAAGAACCTCAGACTAAACTCCACTTACCCTCGACTGAGAAGCCTATAGAGTGCTATCAAATTATAAAAGATTCAGAAAGCCTAGATGAATTAGAAGAACTGAGAAACCTAACCATCAAAGAGATAGAGGGGAGCAAAGAAATCCAAAACACCATACCTAGCCAGACCGATAGTTCCTACAATCACCCATTAAAATTGCATAGACACAACATAGGGACTGGAAAGCAACCCAAGATAGCTATGGTGGGAGATTAATGGGATGAGCAAACTGGTCGGGAAATACAGATTTTATTGAGGGAATATAAGGATTTGTTCCCAAATACTTTACCATAATTAAAGGGAATCAAAGGATTCATGGGAGAAATGAAGATTGAGTTAAACCTAGGATCCAATCCTGTCAGACATAGACCATATCATCTTAACCCAAGAGTAAAAGACAAAGTTAAGAAGGATATTGATAAGATGTCAGAAGAAGGTCTCATTTTTGCGATAGAAGAAGCAAAGTGGGTCAGCCTGATAGTCATTCCAAGAAAGAAATACACTGAGGATATTAGAGTCTGTGTGGACTACATAAGCCTCAACTATGCTTGTGTGCATGACCCTTTCCCAAAACCCTTCACCGATGAGGTGCTAGAACAGGTTGCGGGGAAGGAAGCATACTCATTCACAAACATATTTTCAGGATTCCATCAAGTCAGGATTGTTGAAGAAGACAAAAGAAAGATCACTTCCATTACATAATGGGGATCTTTTTCATACAATGTGATGTCATTTGGATTAAAGAATTCCCTTGTAGTTTTTTCTAGTATTGTGATAGCAACCTTTAGATAATTCATTCACAAATTTATAGAAGTCTATATGGATGATTGGAAAATATATAGCCTATGAAAGGAACATGTAGCACTATTAAGGCTAATGTTTGATAGATGCAGAGAGTAGAAAATCTCATTAAATATAAGAAAGTGTATCTTCTGTGTGCCACATAGAAATCTTTTGGGCCACATAGTCTATCGAGAAGGAGTATTGGTAGACCCAGCCATAGTCACAGTCATTATGAATATGACACCACCTACGAGTGCTAAATAGTTGTGATCCACACTATGACACATAGGTTACTATCGTTGGTTCATTTTAAGATATGCCAACATTACTACACCTATGGAAAACCTCCTGAAAAAGGATGAAATTTTCCAATGGACTCCCAAATGCGATAAATCATTTGAGACACTTAAGGAGAAACTCATTACAACATCGATTCTGATATTCCAAAACTCGGAGAAGGAATTTCACGTTCATGTAGATGCTTCCGAAATTTCCTTAGGACTTGTCTTAACACATCCTTGAGATGGAGCTATCGATCACCCTATCTATTTTGTGAGTTGAAAGATGTCGCAATCACAATGCAACTACACAACAACAGAAAGGGAAGGCTTAGAAATGATTTATGATTTACATAAATTTAGACATTATCTATTAGGATCTCACTTCAAATTATTTACTGACCATTCCGCATTGAAATACCTAGTTAACAAACTTGTGTTGGAAGGGAGAATTTGTAGATGGTTGTTGTTATTTCAATAATTTTCCTTCGAAGTCATCATCAATATGGGACGATGCAACATCGGACCTGACCATCTATCTAGGCTAGAGTCAGGAGAAAGTGGCGAAGCAGTGGATTACCATCTCCCAAATGCAGACTTGTTCAATATTGAGGCCATACCGGAATATCTAGAGGACATAGCAATATTTCTCAGTACAGGGGCCTGTCCTAAAAAATATTGCGCAACCTAGAAATTCCATATGGTCGTTAGAGAAGCAGATTACTAGCTGATCGTCGGACAATTGTATAAACTAGGATTAGACAACATCCTCAGACGATGCGTCTGTTAATATTATGGTAGCTGCAGGATGTATTTACCTCCACGTGTGAACCTTACGAGAATAGAAGACTCTGAGAAGCAAGAGAAACCCTAATGAGGTGGCTAATAACCCTAGAAGCCTTGTCAGCTTAAGACGATAATTTATAATAGGTTATTAGCCTCCAAGAGAAGAAGTCGTCCAGAAATAACAATAATATACTGAAAAAACACATACCCAGAAGGAGAAGTCGGCCCCAACAAAAATGGTAGGACTACTATAAATACAGGGTGCTAGTTCTCATTTGCAACATCTCAGAATTGCAGTTCTATATTTTGGTGCGCACTGCAGTTGCAGTCTTGTGCGCAGGTTTGGAGGAAGAGCTGGTGTAGCTACAACAGCAACAAGTTTTCAGTATTGGCTTGAATATCTCTTGGCTAGGGTTTGGGACTATCTTATCAATCTTTTGTGTTGCGTTATTCTTGGAGAGAGGTGTGCTACCCTTTGTTTGGCTATCTAGCCTAGGGTTTTCCTCTGGAGGAATTCTCAGTCAAGGTTAAGGTGCTCGTAGGGAGGCTTCGACCTATGGTTGGGTGACAAAGGTATATTCAATGGTAAAATGAGCACACCATCTTCTATATTCTAACAGGTTATGGGTCCACACCCCTTCAGTCAGCCTAAAATGTTGGAAGGAAACATAGCTGCTAGACATTGAGCTTGTTGAGGAACTACCGCTAGGGTTACTAGTGGGAGCAGTTTCCAAAAGCACTGCAGCTAGGGTTACTAGAAGAAGCAGTTGCAAAAACCATAAACCTCTCATCGAGGCACCTTAAGTGACGAGATTGACCTAATCTTCAGATATATCAGTGCACCCTAGCCCAACGCATCTCCTGGTACTTTCAGAAGGCCAAGACGTGAAGTTTGGATTTCTGGTCAAATCTAGGGTTTAACCAAGTCAAGCAAGCCATGACAAACTCTATGAAGTCTGAGAACAAGATATATGGAGCCTCTAACTTCAGAGCATGGAAGACAAGGATTGACCTCATCCTTACTAAGAATAAAGTGTTGGATATTGTGAAAGGAAAGATCGTGAAGCCAGAGTTTGAAGAAGGAAAAGAGAAGGAACCGCAGAACATTGCAACTATGGAGAAGTTCAAATATGTTGAAATCAATACCATGAGTATCATAGTGGATTCCATAAAATACCACTTGATACCCTACATCTTCCATCTTGACTCATCGAAGAAGACGTATGATTCCCTAACAAATCTCTTCTCAGTCAGAAACATTGGACAAGTTATGAGTCTGAAGAATGAGCTCTGTGACATGAATATGAATGATGACGACATCATAACATCATACTTTTTAAGGATCTCCCAGCTAAGATATCAACTACAAGCTATTGAAGAGATCACTTCAGAAAAGGAATTGGTGAACATAGTATGCAATGGTCTTCCCAAGACATGGGATGCATTTTCCGCAAGCATGAACAGAAGGAAGGAGTATATGACATTTGAAGAACTTTGGACTTGTTGTGCTCAAGAAGAATCAAGGATCAATTCAAAAGAGAAACCTCAAAAGAATTACGATGATCAAGCCTTCACAACAAGATTCAAGAACTTCAAGGACAAAAGAAAGTTCGATTCAATAAGGAAGCCAAAACAAAGAAAAGATATTTTAGAAATATAGTGCTTCAACTGTCAGAAGTATGGTCACTATAGGAATCAATGTCTCGAGCTAAAGAAAAGGAATGAGAAACATGAAGAAACGATTGCCGAAGAAAAGGAACCTACAAAGAAGACTAAGAAGGATGGAAGAGACTTCTTCTACTAAAAGGTAACACCACTCTTCTTATTTCTTGTACATATCTTGCTTGCATCGTCTCTGTACATATCTTGTATGTCTATCTCTTGGAAGATAATGTGTTCCAAGAATAACTATACCTATGAAAGAACAAACAATATGAAAAGAGTTATCATTAGATATTACACATGAAAGAATGAAATATATCATGTGAAAGCTATTACAAGATAAGCCAAAATCAGAATCAATCTTAAAGAGACTTAGAAGTCAGACATCAAGAGAAATTGGAGAAAGACCTATGACAACTAAGATGGAAGCATGGACTCTGTTAGATAGAGAGAGCCAATTATATATTGCAGAAGGCAATAAGGATGCAGATGGAAGTATGGACTCTATCAGACGAAGGGAGCCGATTATATGCACTCTTACATGAAGCAAGGATTAGGAGGGAGCTAATCCTATGATCCATTAAATATGATGAAATGTATATATCCATGGTAGCAGCCATGAAAATAGTATGTGTTCAGCTCAACCATAGAAGAAAACCTCTTCAAAGAGAAACCTTAAAAGTATTCCTGGTTGTCCATCCAGATCCATGATCCTATGATGAAAGGAAGAAGTGGAATCTCTAGAACATGGAATCTATAAGAAACTCCATGGACCCAAAGGTAAAAGAAAAGCATGAGGATTCCAAGAAATAAAGAGGAAACAGAACAACCCGTCATTGTATCAAGAATCACAAGATTACTAGCCTAATATGAACTCACTAAAAGAAATCAAGAAGAAGAACTGAAAGTCGTGATGAAGTACAGTGTTCAGAAGACTTATGAATGAAAGCATTGCGAGATCCAAAAACTACAGGTTCTCCCAGATGTAGGGAGAAGACTATGATGATTACTTGTTTCAGTACACTATACGTATCTCTACATAAGCCATTGTATCATCCGCAACATCCATGAGTTGGAATTCTACGTCAGATAAAAGCAAATAATGTTCTCTAGAGAAATTGAATAAAGATTGCATGCAGAGCAATCTCAAGACTTTAAGGCATACCAGAAAGAGACTCATGTGTGCAGATAAGAAGAAGACAACTTGGTGGAGAACCTCCAGTGCACAGCAGAAGCGTGGTGAAGATTTCCTATAACATCAAGATGACTACTCAAAAGATCAGATCTCATGATGACAGAAGAAGTGCCACATGGATATGTTCCAGTTTTCCAACTATACTCCATTGTTCAGATCTACATGAAACCTTCATAGTGTTCCAGACTAAAGTACAAGAATTACACTATCCATGATGAAGTCTAGAAAGGAGAAAGTGATTCTCCAATACATATTTCCGCAGATGAGAAAATAAGCAGACATTTTGGTAAAGCTTCTATCCAAGATGAAAGAGTTTGCGCACTCAAGATAGAGCTCGTGGAAATAACTCTCTTAGCCAGAAGGAAAGATTCTCCAAAGAAGGTACGAAAAACATTTTTTTTGTGATTGAAATAATTCTCCAGTTAGGAGGGAGCACAGAAAATATTATTTATCTTTGTAATTGAAAAATAGTCCAGATTGGATAGATGCTTTCATGTTCAGAAAGTGGATTGAGATTTCTGACAGACAGTGGCTTCCGATTGTAGTTAACATGGGAGACAGACTGATTTTTGATGTATCATAGACAACGACTTCCCATTGTGGTTAACATGGGGAGTGGTCTAGGACAGTCATTATTCTTGGCAGTCACTCTGAGTAGTGGTCAATTAGAATGGTCCACCTCACCGGGCAGTCCTTCTTTCGAAGTTCACAGTTGTGAGCAGTTTCGAAGAATGGTCCATTTTGGAGGTTGATGCAAGATAGACATTCCTCGAGGTTTATAAATTCTCTCCATGTTACACTTTGTTTAGTGTCAGAGGAATGGCCCAGGGTGGGGAATGGTCCAGAAAGTTATTCCTCAAGGGTTATACATTCTCTCCAGGTTACACTTTGTTTAGTGTTGGAGGAATGGCCCAGGGTGGGGAATAGTCTAGGCTCAACAATCAGAGACAATCATTCCTTAGGGCAGACTCATTCTCTTTAGGTTACACTTTGTTTAGTTTTGGAGGAATGGCCCAGGGTAAGAAATGGTCCAAAAATTTCTTAGGGTTTATACATTCTGTCCAGGATGCACTTTAATTAGTGTAGGAAGAATGGCCCAGGGTGAGAAATGGTCCAGGCTTAGAAATTAGAAATAATCCCTCTTCCTTATCTGATAAGAATGGGGAGATAGCCCATTGTTGATATTCTGAGGGTAGACATTCCTTCAGATCTCACAGATGTGAGTGAAACATTGGCCCAGATGATTAAGTTTTTATCATAACATTGTCTCTATGCAGGTTGCTATCAGATGTTTGTTATGAAGACTGTATGACAATAGATAAGGACTACTATGGTGAATATGTTTCACCGTTCACAACCATACATTGCTAATCAAGTACTTGTGCATTACTTGATGTGGTAGTGAACCACTGGATTGTATTTATGTACTACTATGAATAGACACAGTAGTGTTCTATCCTTGTTCTAATTGCCTTGAAGACTATCAGCAGTTTATTGGAGATAATGATCATTCAGATGGATGACGAACAAAGGTTTTCCAGATGGAAAATAGTTCATAACTTTCACTCCTCTTGTATCACTCTATGGTAAGAGTGACTTATCTAGCATCATATCTAATTACTCAGATGAATTATGGTTTTGAGAATTGATGCAGCTGATGGTGATGGTGATGCTCGTGATCGAGTCATGAAATAGTCTAGATGAATATATTGATGCTACCGGGTAAATGGTATATTTTGTGCAATGGTATATTTTATCGTCAATGGTAAAATGAGCACACCATCTTCTATATTCTAACAACGTCCTGGATCATGAATAGTAGGATATAATTTGGGAATGCCATAGTGGAATCGTAGGAATCCACGACACATAAAGTTATATAGGAAGGACTTTGGTGGGAAACACTCTTCAAAGATGAAAAATCTTACGCTAGATCGTGTGATGTTTTTCAATGGGTGGGCAAGCCGTCATGCCGAGATGAACTACCACTACAACTAGTTAGAGCTCTATAGGCATTTGAGAAATGGGAAGTTGACTTCATTGGACCAGTCAAACCCACAGGAAAACATTCAAAGGCCGAGTACTTCATCACTGCGACTGACTATCTTACCTATTGGGTAGAAGCAGTAGTGGTACAGGACTATTCGACATACACTGCTACCAGGTTCCTTTTCAAGAATATCATTACCTGGTTCAGATGTCCTAGGAGCCTAACCAACGATCAGGGAGCTCATTTCATTAGCAACACTATAACAACACTTACAGTAAAATTTTTGATTCAACATCACAAGAGCAATCCATACCACCCATAGGCCAATGGAACAGTCGAAACCTTCAACAAAATCTTGGAAAGGGGACTAACAAAAGTCTATTGCACAAACTGGGAGGATTGGGATGATAGATTTCCAGTTGTACTATGGGCCTACAGGACAACTGCAAAGAAACTCCACAGATACACACCATTCCAATTAGTCTATGGGAGAGAGGCAGTGGTTCCTGTAGAGTTCATCACTCCAAGCCTGTATGTTGCACAAGTCACATGTATGAAAAACGAGGAATATGTGGTGCAGGGACTTGCGGAGCTACAAGAACTCAAGGAAATTAGATTTCTAGCAGAATTCCATCAGTCGGTTGAAAAGGCAAGACAAAAATCTTGGCATGACTGACACATTAAGACCAAGGTATTCACACAAGGGGAAAAGGTGTTAATCTATGACATCCGATACTAGAAGCATCCTGGCAAGTTGTGTATGCACTGGTTGGGACTCTTCATAGTTGCGGAGATCCAACCCTCAAAAGAAGACAGAATCACGCAACTGGATGGTGTGGCGTTACGACCAGGATAGGTGAATGGTGCTTGCCTAAAACCCTACCTGTCTCAAAACTGAGAGAGAAGGACAGTCGCTCCAATCCGAAGGAGCTTGTAAAGTAGATAGATTTAATTTTTGTTTTCTTTCTGAAATTTTGTAAATTCAGTTAATAAAGTCAATATGCACAGTATTTCATGATAACACATAGTTCATTTGTTTTGTCTAAGTATTGGTTGATACAAAACTGATGACTCGGAAGTACAGGACCTGAACCATAAGAGATTCCATTCATGACAGTCATTAAATATGATGGGGACAACCTTTGTGGTTGGAGGGGCCATGAATCCAAATCCAATATGAGTTATAGACCACCCAAACCTAGTCTAGTCACAACCTTTATTACCATTTCAGTACCCCGTATGACGCCCGTTAAGCCATAAAGTCGCATTATGCCAAGATTCCACCGAATTTCATGCCAGGAAACCCACCCATCAAACAGAAAGGTCTCAAATCGACCATGTCCCTATTCCACTCAAATAAGTAAATACCAAGATAACCAATAGGATTTACCTTGATTAAACCATCCTGTCAGACAACTCACACCCAGTTGCGTCCATATGGTCATGATGACTAGAATTTACTGCTAAAAAAGTACCCGTTAAGCCAAGTATAAGGCTCTTAGAACTCAACCGAGAATGTAATGTTTCTAAAAAGAGAATAGACATTTCCGAACTCAGTAGTGCGAACCAGTTGGGAACATTGTAAAAGATGCAGACATAACCCTAGTTCTTACCTTCCATATAAGTGTGAATGCCAAGAGCCACAACAAGATGAAGTGCCATGACAAAAGAAGTAGTACCAGATGAGCCCTGTGACCCCTAGGTCTTGATCGTGGGCTATCTCAAAGGGAAGGTAGATAACGTTAAGCTCCTCGACCTTGACCTCATGGATTCATCCTTGTTCCCATAGATGCACATAGACATCTTTTGGGATATAGTTCCGTATGGAATCATAGGAATGCAAGTTGTACCAAAAGAAGAGTTCATCAACTTATTTAACTCGACCATCATGAACTTGAGAGACTTACCAGTCTTTGGTACCATAGGCGAGATTGTGCGCTGCATGAAATTTCAGATAAGCAGGGTGCATGATAGAATTATATGGTTGGATAAGAGGTACCCAATCCATGTTGAATACATCCAACAATTTACTGGACTATCCTTCCAAGGAGAGGATGTGTCGAAGGGATTACAGCGTCTCGGTAGGCATGGGAAAAAGAAAGTCGAGCTTAGCCTATATGATAAATTTAACACAAAGAGAGAAGGATGCACAATAGTAATTGAACCAATACTTCCTGAGACAGTTCGGATTGGCTACTACATCATAGCTAACAAGGTTATGAGGTCTTACTATAAGGGAGAATGCACTCTAGATGCGTTATCAGTTCCCTA
Organism: Picea sitchensis; assembly: GCA_010110895.2. Taxonomy (NCBI): domain Eukaryota; kingdom Viridiplantae; phylum Streptophyta; class Pinopsida; order Pinales; family Pinaceae; genus Picea; species Picea sitchensis. The sequence continues at coordinate 198,091 of SNQJ01S0010004.1, read as the reverse complement.
CTTTTGCACAAATGGAGTAGTGTTCAACTAGTGTACTTTCCTATTGGAGCAACTACTAGTAGCTTGCGAGGAAGCGCAGGAGAAGGGAGGAACCTTCACCTATGGATACCTACTTGTGGCATTTTCAATTCTCAAATGGAAGCCACTTGTGGGAAGACAACCGAGAATATGAGATAAGGGGAACACGGTGAATATGTTCGAGCCATGGCAGTCCAGACCAGACTCAAACAACACAACACTCAACAACGTAGCATTTTCCAAATGGTATAATGGTATGATAGATGCAACGTAGAGGCTTCGCATCCTGTAGGAGCTCCTCAATTGTAACACAAGGAATATCGCCTTCAGCATGAACCGGCACAACACATTCGTTTGGCCGAGACATGTCAGTAGGGAACATTTCCACACAAGGATGCTACCATTCTATTTGGATGAGGAATCCTTCGATAAGGAAGTCATGTCATGGCCAGGAGTCAAACATGGCCCGCGTAAATCAGGAATGCATTACATTTTTCCTGAGGATGTGCCGAAGAAAAAATACAATGAAGCAGGCCCCAAGCAGAAGAAGCTAGATAGTCCGGTACAAACAAAATCCGAGGAGGAAGAAGAGATACAACAATTAGAGCGAAAAAAAAGATTGGACCACCGACATCTACTAGACAATGTCGTGATGCCAGGTGTGCAGGTTAACCATATATTGGGAGTTGTGCTCAGTACCGGACCATTGGTGAAGAGTCCCAGAACTGGGGTCTCACCGAACAAACCCCTGAACCCACAACCCCTTGCATCTGTCGCTCACTGCACCTGTGCCGCGACCAAATCCACCACTATCATTGATATTCAGGATGACCCGGACCTTGAAACACTTCCTTCCACATTCTTCATAGAGCACCATCCACCACCAATCCAATTACCAAACCTCATCACTTCCAGTCCACATCAAACCATAACCCCAAAGTCGATGCAATTTGATTAGCTAGAGAGAGTAGAACGATGACTCCCACAAATAACTAGAGAATTACCCAAGCCAAGATAATAATTTTATGGCCTAGACTCTAAAGCCTCCAAGACGAGCACAATGTTGGATGTTTCGAATCCAGACACCTAGGAATAGTAGTCTGAGTCTTCAGCACAAGAAGAAGATTCCTGAAGTAGAGAGGAGTCGGAACCTGACAAAAAACAACAAATCACCTCACCATCCAAGGGTGAGAGTGCCCAAGAAATCATAGAGAATGAAGCAGAAGCACCAGAAGAGATGGAGATATCAGATGTGCATAATGAACCAGAATCAACAACGAAGCAGGATACGACAGCCATGTGTGCACAAATAGAGCAGGTTCTCTAGAACCCTCAACAATGTGTAGAATTGATGCAACTTTGCATAGATAGAACAGAGGTTCTGACTCTTTTTCCAGCAAATCTAAGGTTGAGGATCACACCAACACCACCAATGGAGGAGGTGGCCGAAACCTGCTTGGCCCATTCAACAACCAGTGGACTTCCACTACAGACACGGGCACCCACAGACGCAACTCCTTCATCCATTGACCTGTTACAGTGGCCAGCGCCACACTTATTTGGACTAATCAAGGAATCAACGAATCAGTTAGAGAAAAGGATCCAGGAGGCCGAGAGATCCACCAAGATTTCAAGGAAGGAATAGTTTGTTGTGCAAACATGTAGAATGCAGGAAGCACATGGAAAAATCCAAGTCTAGTGCAAATTGGAAAAAGTGCAAGGAAAACTTGTTGAAGCCAGGCCGACGATTCAAAAGGTTGTGCCCAACATACCCGAAGCCAGTGATGTAGGTGAGCCAGAGAAATAGATCGAGTTGCTACAAGAAGCATGGACACAAATCGCTACTCGCACTGAGCAGCTGTAAGAAAAGCTACAACTGGTTCAACAGGAAGCAGAAAAGAGTCCTTAGAAACTGCAGGAATAGATGCAGAAGATAATATTGCAAGGAAACCATGCCCGAGCAACATTGCACAAGCACACAACGGACTGCTCCAAAATATTCAAGGAAGTCATCATTTGGATGGGCATCATCACTCGATGAAATCAGGTCTTGGACGAGGTACACACAAAGATCCAAGTGTTGAACAAAGAATTTGTGGCCACAATGGACCCCATGGAGCAACAACAGAAGTTTGACCAAAATAAACAGGCTGACAATGAAGTGAATACACTCTATGAGGCATAGTCTATAGCCAAGAAAGAGTTGTGCAATTTTGTACCTGTAATTCAGACCGCCTACATGCAAATGCATCAATTCAATGCAACAACAGATTTTGAGTGGAACTCATTGGTTTTGGAGAAGCCAAAGGAGTACAACAAAGAGACGACCCAACAGTTTCTTGAAGAAGCATCACTCCTCACCCGACAATGGCAGGACAAAGTTGGAAGATTTCAAGGAGTAAAGCACAGAGCATTAGAGATGGTACTAGAATTATGCCCTTCATTTGAGGAGGTAAAGGAAGAAAAAGCACAAAAAGAAGAGCCCAAAGAAGAAGAAAAGATGGACAAGGGAAAACAACAGTTGCTCTTGGAGGATGTGAAAGAAGCAAGATCTTGACTCGAGGACGGGTCAAGGATTGTGGTCGGAGCTTGTTGGGACCTTCATTTTTTCGAAGGAATCACACAAGTTTTGACTAAGCACGAGTTGCGCAAGCTCCATCAGAGTCTAGGAGAAAGAGAAACAGAAAGTAGTTGCGGAAGTTAGCATAACACCAACGAATCAACAAACGGTTGCAACAGAACATGAAAGTGTGAAAGATGAGAAGGAAGACACAACCCAACTATATATAGGGCTAAACATAATTGTAAAAGGGTTCATTCGATAGTTCATAAGTTGGTTGGCTGGGTTGAGTTGATTCAGGTTGGTTAGAGTCGCCCAGATTTTTGGATTAGCTGTTGATAATTGTTGTAAGTCGGAAGCAGACAAGTCTGAGTTTGTAATGAATTGGACCTTTTAGTTGAAGAATTAGAGCTATGTGGCATGGGTCTAGAGCCAATATTCGGTACTGAGACTTACAATGTAAGTCAGAGTCTGTAATGAGATAAAGATCCTAGAGATAATATGAAGCAGGTCCAAATTTCAAAATATGTTGTGTCTTTGTATGTTTACTTATGCATTACAGTGTTTCCTTATGGCTTATGAGTTATATTTTATGGTTCAACATTTAAATGCTTTCTCTCAATGTAAGTAGGTTCGATTCTTGCATTTATATGTTTCAGATCTATTAATGTCTCTTGTGCAAGAACATGAATGAGTTTTGAATGCTCTATGGATCCTCTTTAGTCTTCTCCCTACCCTTCCCTATCTATCTGTCTCAGCAGCACTTCGGGTGAGACTTCTTCTCTTCGAAGGAGATGAAAATGCCAACACTCTAGACTACATGGTACCTTTTGTTGGTAACCTGAGAAGGACCCAATTATGATCAAATTCGTGCCAACACTAAGATCTCTCCCTATGATATTTGATCCTAAGATATCATCACTAGAAGAAAGAGCAGATCTAGAGTCAATAAGAATGGATGAACTACATGGAATATTCACAGCATGTGAAATGAGAACTAAACAGGAAAATACAAATATAAAAGAATAAAATTTCAAAGCATCCAAAAGGTTAAATAAAAATGGAAAGAAAAAGGAAAACGAACATAGCAGTAGCAATGACATCTCGAAATATGGTGAAGAAATGGTCAACTTTGTCAGAAGATTGAACAACGGAATCAACGAAAGATATAAAGGTAAGTTTCCATTGATTTGTTTTAATTGTGATGGTATTGGTCATTTTTCTAACAAATGTCCTCATAATAAAAATAAGAGGAATGATGAAGATCACTCAAATAGAAAACAAACATATAAAGGCAAAAGAACCAACAAGAAAGCTTTCAAGAAAATATTATGCACCAAAGAATACATCTCCTCATTAGATGAAGATGAAATCAGTGACAGTGGGAAAAAAATATTTCTATTCATGGCAGTAGAAGACTCTTATAAAGAAGACATCGAAGAAGAATATGAAGAGGAAGAAGTTTACTATCGAGAATAATTTTTTTGTGCCATAGAAGTTGTAAGAAGAGAAAAGAATAAAAACATGAATCTACAAGCAGAACTAGACAAGAAAAAAGACACTCGAGAACTAGAACAAATGATCACAAATTTAAAGGTTCAAATAGAAGAAGATAAAAGAATTGAAGAAGAACTCAAAGAACAACTAGAAGAAAGAGACAAGATCATTGGAAATTTGGAAGAAGAGATTGTCACATTAAGAAAGGATCTTCAAAAGAAAAATATGCATAACAACTCAAAAGTTTTGGATGACATTATCAACAGTCAAAAGCCTCATCATGACAAGTCCAGACTTGGATACAATTAGACAGAAAAGGGATCAAGATCCAAAACAACATAACAAGAAACATATCCAAAAATCTATGTAGAAACAATCAAAGGGGATAGGAAGACCTACAAGGAAGAATACAGGGACACTCCTCCACCGAGACAGAGCTAACAATAGAAACATAAAAAACTTTGAAAGTCATACACAAAAGGGTTATCCAAGAAGGCCTAGTGAAACACGGAGAATAATTTACAACAGGTTTGAATCATTGAGCACTCAAGTGGAATGATACAAGTGTAACAACTTTGGACACATGGAAAAATTTTGCAGGATGACATTCCCTCCTAGAGAACCACAACAGAAAAAAAACGGTCATAGACAGGAATCTCAGAAGATGGCATGGATAAGAAAGCAGAAACAATATAGCAATGAAAAATGCACACTCTCTCTACAAGCTAAGAAGATGAAACGTGGTTGGTATATTGACAGTGGTTGTTCAAAACACATGACAGGTGATAAAGAAAGGTTTCTTACATTAAGAAAGGAAAGAGATGGACCAGTCTCCCTTGGAAATGATGGTTCATCTAAAATCATTGGAAAAGGCACAATTAGAATTGGAAACAAGAATACCAAGGAAGAAAATGTTCTACTAAATATGAAACATAATCTTTTAAGTGTAAGTAAAATGTGTGATCAAGGTCATAAAATTACTTTCGATTCACAGAAGTGGGAGATACGAAAAGAAGGTTAAGGAAAATTGATTGCAACAGTTGCAAGAACTTCAAGCAACATATAGGTATTAAGTTAAATTGGAAATGAAAAGTGTTGTTGTTGGAAGTAGGCCAAAGCGGAAAGAAGGGTTATTTTGGTTAGGAAGGCATGCATGAGGAACGCTACAACTAGAAGGAAGAGAAACACGCATGCATGCATGGAAGACTTAATGATGTTAGGGTTAGGGTCTTTGTAATACATTGTAATGTAGAATGATCCATAAATGTATAAATATAGATACCAAGGTCTCATAGAAATAGGTTAGAGGAAAGCGAGGGGAGGATTGTTATAGGATAAATCCGTGAGTGCGAACACAAGCCGATCTCCCTAGATCCACCTGGATCTAGAACAAAACAGGACAGAATGATACTCTTTCCCTAGATTTAACTATTGAATGAACTAGGAGGCAAGAATCATGAACATACCGTATGATTGCTTCCTTGGGTATTTGTTGTACCAATTTCGCTCCGATGTTCTTGCGCAGTCCAGACCAAGACAGTTCAAACCAATCGAAGTGAAAACAACTCAATATATTCAACAATTAATCTATACATATGATCAAGGAGTTATGTAATAAAGTGCAATCAACTTTATGGGAAAGGGGCACATTACTGTATTAGATTGATAGAAAGAAAAACTTACAACCTGAGCCTTGATGTTGCAAGCCTCCTTTCAATGGCTCCTAGCTCTGACACACACACTTGCTCATGCATGAAGAAAATCAACCACTTTTGATGACCTTGCTGTTGTCTCTAGCTGCTGTAGCATCAGTCCTTCATACAATCTTCCACTAATTCTCCAATCAATCTCTTTCTAGTTTGATTCTAACCTTTTCCATCAGAATTCCCCTCAATATATAGGAGAGAATAGATTAGTTACTTGGATAGGAATTATCCCAAAATATCAGGAAAACCAGTACTTAGATAACCATTCGAATGCCAATTCATCATTCTAGAAGATTCCCTTCTAGAAAGTTCTAGAATTTATCTTTTACCTTCCTTTAGAAGATGTTCGCACCCTGATAGTTAGGTACATTTCGAACCTCTCGCACCCCAGCTTAATGAAGCCTACGAGAATCATGCATTCTCATAGGCAAATATATAGGTAGCCTGCGAACCTCCCTTAAAAGTATGATTTCTGGAAGCAGACAAAGGTAACTTTTCTCAGGAAAGTGTTCTATTGAAGAGCCTAATTTCTCCATCATCATCACATCATCATGATAACCAAAATTATGGATAACAGAATGCCCCCCAAAGTCTAAGATTGGAACCAGTGACAGTCGATAGACTTTGTAAGCTGCATGTGTGTGTCAAGAACTAAGAGCACATCTAATCGGAGACCTGCGAACAAACAAGCATCTGCAGAATATTATATATACCAATTCTGAGGTAGGAATTCCCATACTCAGATCATAGACTGATGACATCATAAACAAAGGTCATGACCACCAATCATACACTGTGGATCCATGCTGTCACAATATAGCATAGCCACCTGAATACACTGTGGATCTATGCGATAAATTTTCAAATCAAGACGACATAGCCACGAAACATACACAGTGGATCTATGTGTCGCAAATTATACATACTCCATCGCAATCTGGATTACAAA
>SNQJ01S0010004.1:173150-183382 GCA_010110895.2 Picea sitchensis | reverse complement strand
TGTTCACATGTGTGTTTTTGAATGTTATTTATGATGCCTAATCCATATATGTTGTGATAGGCTCTTGATGGTTTATGTGTGTGTAAAGGTATATTAATGTGATATATGCCAATCGAGTATAATGTTAGCTAGGTTATCTATGATTTGATTAAATTGTCCTGGAATATGTGTAAATGTAATGAAATCAAAATGTCAAGATAAAAGTCTAACTTGTAGGTATTTGCGAAAAAGGAAAGGATCATGGACACTATACACATTGTTGAGCTAGAGGACGACTAGTTGGGAGTCAAGGAAGATGCTAAGGTGGCGAATACGATGATGGATGGCATCAGTGAGGAGGAAAATGATGGCAGTGTACTCATCTTGGTTGTTGGTTGCTGAACCCAAACATATGCCGCTAGAGTGGAGCAGTTCATGTGAGGGGGTATAGAGGGCCCAAGCTGCTGAAGCGAGATTTTGTGTCCAACGGCTGGTGCCGTCAGTGTAACCGATGTGGTAGGCCGATGGAGGAAGAATATGTCAATAACACAAATGATAGTTTAGACGAGAGGTATGGAAAAAAAGATTAAAAAAACTATAAAAAGAAATAACCTAATGTAGAATGGCTACGCTTAGGCATAAAATTTCTTTAAGTATACCCCGTTGATGGCTTCTTTGAGAGAGAGGCATTTGGGAGAAGCTAGGATGTATGCACCTTTGGTGAGGCAATGTTGGATAATGTAGGGGCCATGCCACAGTGACTCGAATTTTCCATGACCGAGGGTATCGTGAGTGATATCATAAGAAAGGATGAGGTTTCATTCATGAAATGAGCGAAGGTTGACATGACGATCAAAGGTGGCCTTTGACCATTTTTTGGCTGCCTCATTGTTCTGTAATGAAGATCAACGATCTTCATCCAGGGACTCTAAGTTTAGAAAATGTTTCTCCATTGGAGAAGTGTCGTGTAATAGCTCAATTGCGGTGCGTAAGGTGGGGATTTCACACTCGATAGGAAAAGTGGCCTCGATTCCATGGACTAGATGAAATGGTGTGAAACCAGTGGCCATTTTTACGGCCGTACGGTAAGCCCATAGCATGGAAAATAAAATATGATGCCAATTGGTCTTATGTTTGTTAACCGTGCACTATAACATGGTCTTGAGGACCTTGTTAACTGCTTCGACCTGTCCGTTGGACTGAGGGTAATATGGTGAGGAAAACTCATGGGAGAATCCTAACCAAGATGAGAGTTAGACGAAAATATCATTCTTGAAATGTTTCCCATGATCAGAGACTAGTTGGAGTGGTACTCCAAAGCGGGATATAACGTGATTAAAGAAAAAACGTGTTGCGGTGTCAGCGGTGTTATTGACGGTAGGCATGGATTCAGCTCATTTTGTGAAGTAATCAACTGTGACAATGATGTATTTGTGTCCATTGTTGGATGGGGGATTACAAGTCATGAAGTCGATGCCCCATTTACAAAAGGGGCCGGTAGTAATGACTAGGTGAAGAAGAGCGGGTGGATCTCATGCTTTGTTGGAATAAAGCTGACATTTATCGCATCTCTTCATGGTATGAATGTAATCGTGAAACAATGTAGGCAAAAAATAACCTGCTCGGATGATTTTATGAGCAGTGGACATCCCCGAGAGATGGCCCTCGCACGCGCTTCTATGATAGTCATTCAAGACTCTATCGACCTCGTCAATGGTCAAGCATCGACGGAGTATGGTGTCAACCCCTCACCGATATAAGATATCTCCGATGAGGAGATAGCGAGGGGCCTGGTGGTGAATACGATGACGATCATCTCATGAGAGGTGGTTACCGAACTTTTGGGTTCAGAGGTAGACAAGGAGGTCGCCGTACCAAGGATCATCCGAAGTGATATAAAAGAGATGTTCATCAGGGAAGTCGGTATTGATGGGGGTACTGGTAGTATCAGAGGGGAAGGCTATGACAAGTTCGGCAAGGATGAGAGATTTCTTTCTCTTGGGTGTTGAAAATTCGAGATCGTACTCCTGAAGGATAATGATCCATCGAGAAAATTTTCCATTAATTTGGTGACGAATCAACGAGTATTACATGGGGTTGGAATCTACTATGACCCTAGTCGTGCGAAGCAGAATGTAATGGCACAATTACTGGACTGCGAGGAAGACTACAAGGGATAGTTTCTCTTCATGATTATACTTCGGGGGTGGCCCTGAGAGGTTTTTACTAATGTAGTAAATGACATGCTCATGATCATCATCGTCGATTTGAATGAGAACTCCTTCTACTGAGACAGTTGATGCTGAGATGTAGAGGATATAGTCATGATTATAGTCAGGTGAACTAATTAAAGGGGCATTGGAGAGTGCCATTTTAAGGTCGTCGAATGCTTTTTGGGCATGTTCATCCCAGTGGAATGGGATGTTGTGGCGTACTAAGAGAAGGAAACCATGTGCTCGAGTGGCATAGTCTGGGACAAATTGTCGTAAAAAGTTAGCTTTGCCTTGTAGGCTCTGGAGTTGGTGTAAATTCCAGGGGGGTGGAATTTCTGTGATGGTCTAGACTTTGAGGGGGTCCGCGGTAATACCTCTTTGTGAAACAATGAATCTGAGGAGGCACCCTGTAGTGATGCAGAATACGCACTTGAGGGGGTTCAAGCGGATGTTGTACTGACGACATCGTTGGAAGATGATCCATAAATCATCAATATGTTGGGTGCGTTTGTTGGATCGAGCTATGAGTTCATCCAAGTATGCGAGTATGATATGAGCTAGATCATGAAAAATGTATGTCATAGCCCATTGGAAAGTGGCGCCAACGTTCTTTAGGCCAAAAGGCATGACATGCTATGCAAAAGTACCCCAAGGGGTGGTGAATGTGATTTTGTATTGATTGGCTAGATGGATTTGGATTTGATTATAGCCAGAGAAACTGTCCATGAAGGATAGAGCCTCATGGCCTGCGCAGTCGTCAATAATTTGATCGATGAAAGGCGTTGGAAAGTTGTCTCTGGGAGAGGCGTGATTGAGATCACGAAAGTCCGTGCATACACGGATAGTGCCTTGTTTTTTGTTAACGGGTACAGGTTTGGAAACCCATGAGGTATAGGTGATGGGGTAGATGAACCCAGTTGTGCATAATTTGTCAATCTCAGATTTAATGGCCACTACTTTGTATGGGTGTATCGGTCATTGTTTTTGGCGAATCGGTGTGATATCAGGCCATGTGTCTATGCGATGTTTGACAATAGAGGGATCAAGGCCAGGCATTTTTGTGTATGACCAGGCAAAAATATCCCTGTATTCTTGGAAGAGGGATTTATAGGTAGTGATTTCTTGAGGAGTTCATGTGGCGCCAATGGTGATTTCCTCGACGACTCCACTTTTTATGAAAATATCGATTTTGATGGTCGAGGAAATGTTGGCCATGTTGCCTTTTTTAAAAGCATCAAGGGTAGGGATGGGGTTGTTGAACCAGTCGATATGCCCTGATGGGATAAAATCCTTGGTTTTGACTATGTATATGGGGTGTTGGTTAGGAAGCATGAAGGCTTCCTGTGGAAAGAAGAGCGTTTGGTGGTGTAGTGCATCCCATGGGTAGTTGGGGGTGTTTAATTCTTCGAGTATGTCCTCATCACAGTGGAATTGGTAGGAATACAAGGGATCTAAAAGAGTGATATCAGTGACTGTCACCATGTGGTTGTCCTTTGGGGATGAAGAAGTAGGGGGAACGACACAATGAGATTGTGATGGTTCACTCGACATAAACCAAATATCGAGGTACTGAGGAGTACTAGTGTTGGTTGGATGTAAAATTTCTGTAGGGAAATGAACGGGAGAATTGGGGGGATTTGGGAATAAATCCTCGGATAAGTCATATAAGAACCACGAAGGAATAGGGAGTGCCTTTGGTTCAGGAGAAATGATATGAAGAATCTCTAGTGATGAGGTAAGGTTAATTATTGATTCTATAGGGGGCACAGGGGTTTGAATCAAGGTCGATTGGCGTTGCCTGTATTCAATGATCATAGGACATTGGTATGTAAAATGATCTATGGATTCACATAGAGAGCAAGGGCATCTCATACGTTCATTGTCTGAAGTCATGACATAATGGATGTCAGTGATGTTTGGTAGGGATGATGTAGCTGGATTGGGTTCGTGCTGGAAGCTTTGGCGTACTGTGACTAATGTCTGTTGAAATTGAGGTAGTGTTGGGAAATGGTGTGTATAATGCCCATATTCTGAACATATGGCATAAGGGAATTTGGTTAGCATCCCTTTGCTACATGCGTTAGGGGAAGCAGAAGTAGTACTTGCTACAATGACGAGCGACGATGGTCTTTGATTGAGTTGAATTAGGTTACGTAACTCGGGTAAAGATGGGCATTTGTTGGTTGGGTGTCCATCTTCCTCACATAGCGTGCAAGGAGGTTGGATGCATGGGGGAAGTGGAGCTGTGGGATCCTTCTTCTTTTGCCTGCCCCTAGCTGTGGAAAGGAGGTTAGTGAGTGGGGCTGTAGAGGGTATGGTGGGAGCAAGTATGGGAATTCTCATTGGGATTCCTTCTGTTTGGGGGGGGCAGGGATGGTTGAGGGACCATCTCTGGTGGATGTAAATACCAAAATAGGATTACCAACACCATATTAGGGAGAGTAAGCGTTGCGGCCACTTGGAAAGCTTGTATGCCTGGTGGAGGGTAAAATAAGGGGATTTGAGTAATGTCTTGGGGAACTGTTTCCCAAACTGGGATATGGCCTTGGGGAGAGGTGAAATCGTGAACTGGTGGAGTTGACAAGTTCGTAGGAGGCTCATGAGGGAGGGGTTCTGTGACTAGTGGGATGTCATATATGAGATAATACTCCTTGGGAGGAAAGGTATTCTCAATGTCAGTTCCATTGGATGATACAACACATACCTGATTGGAAGGATGAAGGAGCGATGGCGCACCATGGTAAGTTCCTAACAATGATGGGTCTTTGAAAATTCTGGGGCCCATTTCAATGAGTGGGTATGCTTCATGATTAGTATGGATGAGATGGAGAATGTTATCGATGTTGGCAGAAGGGTTAGGATCATAATGTGAAACTTGGTCAATGGTAATGATCTTCCCATTATGGGGGAACATCATGGTTTGAAAGACAGAAGAGGAAACTGCCTTCATAGCATACATGTAGCTATGACCGAACAAGATATTGTAATCGAGTGGGGCATCGATAACTTCAATGTCAATAAGAATGGTCCTGCCCCCAAGTTCTACAGGGAGATTTTGGAAGAGCCCTTCAGGAGAAGATGGTCATCCATCATAATATCTTAAGGTAATGGAAAATGGTATGAGTTTGGGGGAACCAAGTTTCTGCCATACAGACTTGGACATGATGCATGTGGATGTGCCTTCATCGATGATGCACGGTGATGTTTCGAATTTTCATTGGAATTTGAAAAGCGATGAGAGTGGGGAGACGCGGCTCTCCACAGTCGAGATCAAATGTGATGAGTTGAGTATCCATGGGGTTGACTGCCCCCAAGGTGAAAAGTAATGATTTTCGCTGAGTCGGACAATTTTGAAAGACTTCTAAGACTGACATGGTAGTCGGGGATTGTGCTAAGTCATCGACCAAACTGTAATTATGAGTTGCCCTAGCCTGTGGGTTCTGGACATTCCTGCGCAATGGGATGCGAGGGATGCGAAGAGGTGTTTCTACGTTAGGGAAAGGAATCACCAAAGAGGGTCTCGTTGGTGCTGGGATTGTTTCTAGAGGAATGGGAGGAGACTCGACGGGTGCTCGGTATTGATGACTACATTTTTGCAGAAGGAATTCTTCCTCACTGGTGAGGAGGATAGTACGATCTGCGGGTTTGTTTGGATTGAGATATTGTCCCAACTATGGTGGGGTAGGTTGCATGTCCTGTTGTCTGTTCATCACACCCTGGTGTGGAATGGGATTCTACATCACAACTGGGGGAGGTTGTTGGATGTATTTTTGTGGGGCCTGCTGAAGGGTAGGCGGTGTTGGAGGATGTGGTACACTTCCTGAGTATTTCATTCATTTAAAATCAACGATTTGGGGGCAATGATGAGTATAATGACCAAAATCACCGCAAAGGGCACAAGGGAAGTTGGTTCAAAGATTATTGTTATTTTTCCCTTGACACTTGTTGTTATTTCCCCCCTAGGGGTTCTAATTCCCTTGATTCTGGTTGCCCCCAGTACGTTGGTTCTGTTGAGGGTGATTCCCGCCTTGGCCTGGGTTGCTATTGTTCCTCTTTTTTCCTTTATTTTTAGCATTATTCAACTGATGGGTCAGATTTTCCGTATTCAGCTGTTCAAAATTTTGATATTGCTGAAGGGGAGACGGTTGAACAAAATTCACCCCAGCGTGAGCGTGTGGGGGAGCCATGGGCTGTGAAGGACCAGGGAATGGAAAGTACAGATTCTGTGGGGGTAATGATCTGTAAGTTACATAGAAAGGCATGGAGATTTCACTAGTACTTAGAGTATAAGCTGAGGTAGAGGGAGTACCAGAACTTGTTTGGATTGGTGGGTGTATTGTGGGTGCCGGGGGTGACCCACTGATGGGTGGAGGAAGGGAAAAATGGAAAGGTTGTTGATAAGGGGGTGGGGAATGATAAGGGGTTCTTCCATATGCCGATGGATATTGAGGTGTGCCATACATTGGTGGTTGTTGGGGTTATGGACTGTGGTGCATGGTATTACCAATCAATCCGTCTGCTGAGTGAGACATCCCAGGTTTGTCTTGGCTGAATGGCATCGGTTTTGGGAGGTCAGGAAGTACTGTGTACAAGTACATTGACTGTGAATAGATGAGTTCATATTGTTGAGCCTTACTGATGGCTTCATCTTCTGATTGAGGGAAGGTGGAAGATACATCTTTATCGAGGAGAGAGACAAGTGATCTGAGAAACCAGTCAAGACACTGTTGTTTGGTGGTTTTAGCTTTACATAAACTACGTCGTCGATGCCACTCATGAATGTGATCAGCGATATGTGTGGTTGAGGTTTGTTTAAAATTAGAGATTAGTTCAAGACCATTGTCATGGCAGATTGGTAATTGGAAGAAGGTCAAAAATCCTTTGGACAAGGACTCGAAAGTCACATGGGACCCCGATTTTCATCTACATACCATTTAATTGATGGGCCAGTGATCATGTGTTGAAATAATCATAGTCGGATGGAATCATCCATAATGTTGTTGGAAGAGCACCATAAGTGGAAAGTCATGACATGGTTTGCAGGTTCATCCCCTGCCTTTCCTTCAAACTTGGGGATGTCTGAAGGTAGTTTGGTAGGCATTGCAGGCCATGTGGGGTCATGCAATATAGGATCATTTATGAGTTTGCTTAGATATGGTATGTTAAGAGAGGCCAAATATGGCATCTGGAGTGGTGGCAGAGGATTAGTTATAGCCATGGTGTGAGTGTTCTGTGAAGCTGACCCTTGAGGGGGGCTAGCTGGGTTGGTACTTCCCCCTTGAGAGGAAGTTGGTCCCCGACTTCTGTGAGTGGATGGTGGACCTTGGGAATTGGACCGAAGTAAGGTGGAACCAAGCAAAGATGATCCTAAGATAGTGGCACTCACAGGGGTGTGAGAAGGTGGAACCGATGAGTTGGCAAGACTAGGAACTCCCCCTAAAATAGGAGGGAGGTTCAGCAAGCATCTGGAATGACGGGGGTTCTTTGGGTCCCCTATGATGTCCGACTAGCTGAGTGGATGTGTGTGGATGGTGGTGAGAGCAATAAATAAACAAGAGTGTTTGCTGCAATTTTTGAACTTTACACCATATATATATCAGAATTAAATGTAATCAAAAGTGCATCATACATAAAGTGTTTTGATAAAGAAGCATCTATGTGGATAAGTGGGTTTTGTCCGCATGGGGGATCAAAGAAAACAAATGCTTGTGTCCTAAAAGACATAACGTCCTTCCTCTCAAATAGCACTGGACCTTCCAATAGTACTCAACAGTGGGGCTTGAAGTCACTAGAAGAGAAACTAGCGAAGGATGAAGTAATCAATTATAATGAGGGGTAAAGGGGGCATATCCTGAAAGAAATGGTGATATTTCCCAATAGCCACAAAAAATCTGATCAAGGTGCAATTGCAGCCCACAATTGCCACCTGGGTAGATGTCCTAAAATTTGGTGACTAGGTACCTCGGTCAAAGTGCGACATTTAGATTTTCGGCCTAAGAAGTGGGTCACAGGTTGGATCCCATCCAAGAGGTGGGTGCCTCAAGGGGGGACGCACAGAACAAATGAATCTCGGCCTTCAACCCTTCACGAGTATCTCCCTACCTTATGGTGTTAGGAACACTTGACTTGGATGATTTACAAATCCCTATTTGACAACTTCTATTGTTTTGACAATGTGAGAACCAGATAACAGGGAGTTACTTGGATGCCTATCCCCGAAATCCTACCTAGACTAAAAAATTTCTTTTGGAACCTCCTATGGAGGAAAACTTAGTGAGTTTTTAGAAAAATTTTAGATGTGGTTTGTTTGAGAGATTAGGGGTGTGAGTCAATCTCATTGAAATTAAATGGGAGTGGATAGTTTCATCAAGAAAATGGGTGGGGTGTTTCAGAATCCTTTTGGAGGAGACTTACTTTGACCTCCACATTTCGAGATGAAAACTATGTGAGTGATAAATGACTTTTGTGTGTGAATGAGTGAAAAGTGTGCCAATGTTTTAATGAATTTAGGTGTCACCTTGCTACATGTGGACTTCTCTTGGTCCTTACAAGTGTTGATTACCTAATTAACTAAATGCCTTTGGTACAACCTTGAGTAATTCAAAAGTCCCTAGGAAACTAGCATGTGGACATGTGGGTCCTTTACTATTCCTTTAACTCCCTATTTTGATTTAATCTAAGAAATCTTTGAAACTACCCTAGATTTTGATCATGTGGGCATGTATGGGCCCATTATAAAAACCTTTAAACTTCCCCAGTTATTTAATCTAAGAAAGTAAATTTCAACACTATTCTATCTTTGTAGCATGTGGGCATGTATGGGCCAGTTACAATCTTGAGATGTGTTTNTAAGAGGAGTCCCAAGGGGGTTGTTGTCCTCTCCTAAAGGTTTTAGTCTTTTTAAGGGAGATGAAATTGTCCTACAAACTTTTTCTGATTCTCAAGGTCGCTTTGAAGCGAGAGAGAATAGCATACTAAATGATTGTTATCCAAATTCTAGTCCCAATGCAAGTTTTATGTGATTAAAAATGATTCCAACCTATACTTTTAGTCAAAGAAAGTCATCCATGTGTCAAAATGAAAGCAAAGGAGGAAATAATGATTTTAAACCCCCTAAGTGCCTATGTGTTTTGACTAATCCCTTTATATATGGAGAGGGAACTAAGTGTGGTGCAGATTACAACATGCATGAAATCATTTTTAAGAAGGCTAGGGGCCTTCCCCAAATCACAAAAAAGCTTACAATGTGTATTTTTCTACACAGGTGTGTGGGTCTCAAAGTAGACAGAGGTGCACTAAGTGCTTGTGTACAAACCAAAACAGACTTTTGGGTGTAGGTGCGCAGAACAGCACAGTAATTTTCGCGAACGATGCACGACTGTGGGCCAATAAACCCACGCACACCTGACACATGGCCATGAAGAAAATTATGGATGGAATTCTCTCAATTCAACTTTGAATTGGATGTTTTGCAGGTCGACTTAGGCTGGTTAAGGTACTTGCAGATTAAATAAACCAAAAGAAGAGCTAGGAAAACCCAAATGGGGTAGGAAATTGATACCTTTCCCCAGTGGAGTCGCCAATCTATTGTGCCTCTTTTGGCACCTAAATGAGAAAAATAGAGGTTCTTACAAGATTAGTTGGGTTAGCTAAGCAATATAGAAGTAAAGGAAAGGGTTAGAAAAAGAAACATAAAAGACCAAGATAATAATTAAACTAAGAAATGAAAAAGCAACTAAACTATTGAGCATAAGGACATAAGAACAAAAAACCAATAAGACTCATGTCACCAATGGCAAGGATTATATTAGTGAAAAGAAAACACCAAGAAGAAAGAGGACTTTGGGTCGCTTCTTCCTCCAAGGGAGGGCTCTTGGACCCCCACAACTAATCTCTTCTTACAACTTTGAAAGAAATGGTGAAAGAATCCCAAGCTAATCCACTCAAGAGGTGAGATGGATTACCCAAATGTAATGATGCTAGTATGCTCTTGATGAGAAAAGAGGATTCCCCAAGAGAATAGCAGCAGCATAACCTTGC
>SNQJ01S0010004.1:137866-168236 GCA_010110895.2 Picea sitchensis | reverse complement strand
AGACTTGTGATTTCCCGAAACCCGATGGCTTATGGCCGTTGACTTGTTGACGGTCATCTCCTTGGTGCATAGTCTGCCACCTGTCTTCCACTATCGAAAACTGTTCCCGATATCGGGAAATCGGGCATCGGGACATCGGGATTTTTGTTGCCATGTGCTCAGGACTTTTAGTTCCGCGACCCCGACTCTGCAGGATCTCTCACCACGTGCCTCTGCTGACGGACGGCTCTGATTCGGCCGAGAAATCGTGTATCATGATTCACTTATGTAAGAGTTCCCTGCCTCCAGAAACTCTGATCCTCCGATGGACTGAAATCCCGACTCTCCTTCTGATGTCTGACGCGTGTCCTGCCAAGATCAATGGCTAGGATCCCATCGGTCTTTCGATACTCGAAAGGTCTCGGCCCTCTTACCCTTTAAAATCCCAATACCACAAATGTTACTAACAAGTTGTATCAGCATCATCATCTGTGATTTTCCCCTTTAATGCCACATCATTTCTATTGAAAATCCTTTCCAAAGGAACCAGTCCCTTTGGAATATGATTGTTGGGTAGCTAGACAATGTCATGCTCTGCAATATTTCTTAGAAAATTACCATCATCAAGCTTTGCTTCAGAAACAGGGTCTTGATTAATATACAGTGCTGGAAATTCTTCAACAGTATCCAATAATCTTTTGATCTCAAGATCATCCTCGAACACCTTCCAATGTTTGACATTGTCAGGTATGGAGGGCCTGTATTTTACTTCTACATCATATCTGAATTTGGGTGGCAGGGGCACTTTGAAATTTCCTTCTGATGTAGCCAGAGAATCAACCACTGTGTTCTTCTCTCTTGGAACGAATGAAATGTTAAATGCCAAGAAGAAACTGTCGATTAGGTCCCATACCTCATTTCTGTAAATCCTGAGTCAAGGATGCTTGGACTAATAGGCGTTTCTAATCTGTTGGACTATCAATTATACATCTCCAAATATGTCTACCTCTTGAATCCCCATTTCCTTTGCAGCTCTTAAACCTAAAACAAGAGCTTCATATTCTGCCACATTGTTGGCTATCTCAAACTCTAGCTTGTATGACATAGATATGGTTTCCTAAGCAGGTGACACAAAAAACACTCCAACACCAGCGCCTTCCCTGGAAGAGGCTCTATCTAAGAACATTTTTGAGACATAAGTGATTGGGGGAGAAAATTCATGAGAAGTAGTGGGATGCTTTTTGAGTTTTAGAAGGGGCTCGGGAGCATTAGTGAGTTGCAGTAAACTGGAACCTAAATCAGTGTCAAGAGAAAAGACAGGATGGTTGGTAGGATTGGCTTCATCATTTATTATGTAGGCCAGTTGGGCTTCTCTGTATAGTCTTCTATGTTCCCTCCCAAACACTGGAATAGTATCATAAGTTAGGTCCATTTGCAGGGTTCTCCCAAGTCTTTTTGTCTAGGATCTTGACAACAACATACCAAACTTGGGGGGAACATCAGCCACTACAATGTCCATGACCACACTTTTCATGCGCAACTGAAACAAGGTCACAACCAGATCTTTGATGACTCCTAGACATTGAACTTTCCTAGATTCAAAGGAATAGAGGTCATGATAGGCTCTGGTGACTTCTAGTCCTAATTCTTCCATGACAGTTTTGGGCATGAGGTTGTGGGAAGCCCCTGAATCCATCAAACAATTGTGCAGCACCTTGTCATGTATGTTCAAGGATGTGTAGAAGGGAGGGGATGAATCATTTTTGTCTTCTACCATAGGACCTAGGATGACTGTAGGATTTTCATCTTGCAAATTGATTGAGTTTGTGGGATGGCACAGGGATTCAGATTGTAATAGTTCGGAGAGGCAATTTTTGAACACGTCATGTTTGATCAGTTCAGAGAGGGGCATAAGGATTCTAATTTTTTGAATTTCATGCTCAAAGTTAAAAGAGTATGCGAGCTTTGGAATTTCCCTTACTTCAAGAACATGAATCTGGACCATTGGAGGGAGGGGTTGGGCATTCTTACCTTTGTTGTTGTCTACTTCTTCATTGGCAGGTTTCTCTGTTCTAATGAGCTATTCGGGAACATCAGGTGCTCCTGTCTTCTTCTTGGATATTAGGTTATACTTGTTGTTGCTGATGCTAGCCTTGTCTCCCTTGCTCAGCTCGTTTAGCTAACTGACCATGAGAGATTCCTCTTATGTTGATTGAGTGAGATGAGGAAAAGGAGAAGTATCTCCGAAGCAGTGGATTTCAGGATCAAGCTCGTCTATTTCCCCTTCTTCTTCATTAGCTACAAAATTATTTTGAAGAGGGGCCCATATATTTTGATCTTCTCTATCTCTTCCCCTCTGGTCCCTTTGCATTATTTGGGGAGCACTATTATTTGGTCTCCTGAAATTTCCTTTGTTTTTGGTATTTTGAGGATTTTTGTATGTTTTCTTCCCCTCTACCTTCATTTTCTCCATCTCTACGAACAGATACTTCACTATCTTGGTCAATTCATCCATTTGAGGGTGAGGCACAGAGGGGCCAAAAGTCGAGGCTTCAAATATTCCCTTTCTCCTGTCTACATCAATCTTATTTCTCTGTCTATCAACTGCCAATACATTAAATTCCACCTCTATGGCCACATCTTGCATTTGAGCTAGGGAGGTAGCTCTTCTCTCTCTCAATAGAAGGAAGAAGTTGGGGTCGAATGCATTAGCATAAGATATTTTAGCAGAGGCTTCTGTGGGTTTTATCTCGGCAGGGATCTTATTATACATCTTATTGAATCTTTTGGAGAATTCAAAGACAGACTCTCCTTCCTTTTTATTCAAGGACCCAAATTCTGTCATGTAATACATGAAATATTGTTTATCTCCCCACTACCTCGGGAACGCATTATCTAGAGCTTCAATCCCGACAATAGATCTGGGGGCCAATCCCCTAAACCATTTCCTTACCTCACCGTCAAGGCTTTGGACGAAGACTCTCATCCAAACATCTTCATTTTCAATGTTCAGGTTGTCTGCGTAACTGTAGAAGGCAGAAAGGTTCTCTTTTGTAGTTATGTCCTCTTCCCCAGTGAAATTAGGCATATATTTCAAGTAATCTCCAGTAGGGAGAGGATTCATAGGTTGAGGTAGGATTAAGGGGGCATATCTGGCAGCCACTATGGCATCCATTATGTTTAGATGGGGATTAGCACCTGCCATAGGAATAATAGGTGTAGGAGAACCAGGAGGAGATGAGGTTTGAATCAAAAAGACAGGAACCAAGCTAACAGAATGGGAGGGGAACAACAAAAAATTTGGAGAACAAGATTGCAGGTTAAAAGGGACAAAAGTTTCCCTTTCTTCAACAACAATGGTAATAGGAGAAAGGGTGGTAAAATCTAGGGTAGGAAAATATTCATAGGTGTTGGCTATGAACCAGGGTACCACCTCAGGAGAGAGCGGAGTGAAAAGGGTTTATCCTACCAATTCAAGATCAAGAGGAGAAAACTCGGCAGGAACACTCCCAAAATTTAGACTACGGGAAACTCCAACAGAAGGTAAATAAACAGGATGAGATGAAGGTGTTGGATTTTCTATAAAATCATGAAAATCATCAAAAATACTTGGTTTAGCAGTAGAAGTACCTCCTCCAAAGGAATTTCCCTTTCTGATAATCTTCTATGGGTCAGCTTCAAGTGGCGCTAATGGCAGTTGAGGAGTAGACCTTGTATGTCTGCCTCTAGAAGCCACAGCTGAAACAATGGAGTCACTTGTGGGTTCACATGAATGGAGTCACCCAACAGAGTCGCGTGAGTAGAGTCACCAGGTGCATAGTAGCAATCTCAATAGTTCTGATATATGATGCACCTTCAAAATCATTTAATCATTGTCGTTCAATCTCAGGGAAGATATTCAACTTTGTCCCCCGCAACGGCTCCATAAATGTTAGCGTCAGAAGTCACTCCTGGATTGCGGCAGAAGTAGAGCCCAATGCCCATCATTTTATGTCACAAATAATTTAATGGGGTGGTCAAATGGATAGAGACCCGGGAAGGTATCGCTTTAACTCAGAGAACCAGGCCTAGTATGTAAAACAAAGGAGGTCTTGATATAACATCCGTCAGTGGGTTGATTATAAAATGAGCAGATGGAAGACTTAGTAGGAGGAGTGAGAAAGACTACCTTGGGCATCATGCCATTCGACAACTTGAGGAAGAAAAACTCAGAATACAAGATCCTCTTGGTTCAGAGTTTCAGAGGAGCTAAAAGGTGACTTGACTGGATCTTCCAATTCCAAATCATTCAGTGTTGAGAAAATACAAGAACTGATTAGAAATGATGCAACTATTATAGTGATCCAACCTACATCATCCTATAACAGCGCAACTCGACTGGATCCTCCAATCCCGAGATGTTCTAACACAGTGTAAACAGAGAGATGGAAAGAGGCTAACATTCATAAGACAAGAAATCTCAAGTGCCAATACATAACCAGAGCAACCAGTGCTTCACCAAAATTTACAATCGGGAGCCTTGCTCAACCATCGAACCCTACAAAAATGGAAAAACTACCTACATATACTTACATCAAAAAAACAACAGCGAAAGTGAGACACTGCATTAAAAACATTGCATCTGCATGTCTATTGGCAGTCTGCGTATGCAATCTATGAGCGATCGTGCACTTATGATAGATGCAATCAGACTCCTGACAACCCTGCAGACTTTCCATTAATAATGGAGACAATGTCTAACCACCTCCAACAACTTCAATAAATGCTTCCTTGGGATCGGGAACGACCCAGCCAACTTTGTACTCTTGGGACGTGGAGGTCTTCTCATGGTGCCACCTGGATTGGATGAATGGTCTAATGGAAGAGACATGGAGGCCAGTGCAAAGACTGGGGCACACGATTGGAAGTGGTAGATAAGTGGTGACCAGGAAGGGATGAAGGGAAACAACGAATAAGGAGGTGATGAGGACATGATTGATCCAGGGAGGACGCATCACTTATGGCAGGACGACGTGGATGGGAGTAGGACAGATGTTGAAGGAAAAGGAGGAGTGAAAGGAAGTGGGCCATGTCATGTGGACAAGTGGAGAACAAATGTCAGGGTAGAAGACGACACAGGAGGCGACACGATAGGAGGGGGGGACCATAAAAATACCATTCCATTTCGGAACTCCCCCCCTTATTAAAGGCAGAACGACAAAGGGGGTCCAGAATCGCTTGAGCTTCATTGATCTAGGCACCCTAATCTTGACCGTTGATATATGTGCACCCAATTCCGGACCCCCCCCCTCCGTTAAAGGTATAATGATGAGGGGGGTCTGGAATGAAACTTCGGGTGCAGATCTAGGCGAGCAGAGCTTGATCATCCAAACCTACCTACTCATTAAAATGACGCGTCAACCCTTTAAACTTTGGGATAAATGGGTTTTCAAAATCTCTCTTTTCGCCCAAGGGGAAGCTTCCATTAGGAAAATACCCCATACATGATTATGTGCTAACATGTCGTTCTCAGGTGTGCGCAGCTTTTAGCGACCACAGTCGCGCATCGTGCACATGTGCAGTTTTCTTGCGTGTCTGGATGGCGCATGTGCATGTGCGCCCTATATAGTCATAGAGCACCTTAATTTTATCATTGGTTGTATAGTTTTGGACCTTTTGGAAATGATTTTGTGGTAATTTTGGTCCATGGGTGACCTCATAACTGTTTGAAGATGCTAGATTCCTGTAACCATTTGCGGATGAAATTTTAGTGATAATAGGTTGGAACAATATAGGATTGAGTAGATGGGAGCTGCTAGAAGTGGATGTTAAGACCATGGAATCCCACAAAAGCAGAGATCGAAAGATGGTCGAAGACAAAGGTGTTGGAGTTTGCGTAGAAAGATAATAGAAACCCTAGAGTAACACCATGCACATACCTTGAGAAGTATGTGTTTATTGATCTGCATGAAGTCTTTTTCTGTGGTTTTCCACACTTATTGCAACAGTGGATATTGAGGTTGAAGGATAGCCATGCAAAAAACCAGATCCGACAGTTAGAGTGGACCTCAGTTCGAATTGATCAATTACAGCAGGTGAATAGTAAATTCACCCGCGCAGTAGATTTTTGGCTCGACAGTATTGTAGCAGGATTTATAACATAATTTGCAGTAGATACAGTGAAGTCGTATAGTGCAGCGAAGAAAGAGTTTCTATGTGGGCCTCGAGGAAGGTATATTATATCGATGTATACTTATATTAAGATAATGCTATACAACAAAGGTGTAATAACAATGGAGTCAGACATCTAAACTTCCCTGTGTGCATGGGGGAAGGGGGGAAGCACTGACATAAAGAGGAGAAATGGAAAGAGAAATGGAAGGAGGATTGGATAAGGGAAAGAAGGAGGAACCCTTGGACCCAATCATGATGGACGACTAGATCAAGTAGATCATGGCAACAGCTAGAAATAGGCGTAATGGAGTACCCTACCAATACAAGGTGAATACAAAGAAGAGAGTTGTAACCGCGAGGGAAGGCTTGGTGAGTGATGAAGAAGAGGTAGAAGATATCTAGGCTGTGGAGCATATTGATTAAATCCTGCATGCAACATATGAGAGGAAGACGAGAGGTCCAAGAGAGGGAAGAGAAGGAAACAATCCTATCCATATTAATGTCAATGTGGAACCCATAAACCCATGTGCGACTAATAAAACAAAGAGAACACCACCATTTAGACAACCTAATTTCAGGAGAAGAAATATAGAAGGAAGTACATCTACACAAGGAACAACAACTAGAGGATCTAGTTCAGGAAGCACTAGTCAAGTATCTACATCGCGTGGAGGGAGTAGTTCAACATTCAAGATGGAAAGACATGATCCCACCATCAGGTTACTAGAATTCAAAGGATAAGTGTTGGAGGACCCGAAAAAACATTTGTTTATCTGTGAAAAGATTTGAGAAGCAAAACAGATCACATACGAAGATACTAAACTTGCACAGCTAGCGATCACATTAAGGGATCATGCACTAGATTGGTATATGAGTCTAGCTACAAGCAATCCACCAGGGACAACCAGAATGATTGTGGACATCAAGAAATTGTTGATAAATGAGTTTTAAAAGCCAAGTTCAAGGGATCAATACATGAATGAGATGATAGAAATTAGATAGAAACTAGGAGAATCTATATCAGAGATTGAATAGAGATTCAAGTGATTGAAAGGAAATTTGAAATATCTCATGAACGATATGCAACACAGGAACCTGTTCGTCAATTCACTGCTACCACACTTAAAATATCCATTGCAACAATAGAAGTTTCAGACACAGGCAGAGACTCTGTGGGCAACCCTGCAACTGGAAGAAAACCATTATCAGCAAATGGATCAGCCATCGAAGAGTTGAAGGAGGATTTGAAGAACTTAATGTTTGAACTAAAACAAAACAAAAGTAAGGAAAAATGAGAAGTTGTTTGGTGTACAACATGTAGGATGTAAGTACACCACAAGAATGAATTTCCAACATTCATGTAGTACATGGAAACAGGAATGCCAAATCCATTACCAACATGAGGAATATGGTGTGAAATCTGTAAGAAACCAGGCCATGATCCATATCACTGCCCAATGATGCATAAATACCAGACTGTCCCAAAGAGTTCATATTGCAACTTTTGCAAGTCAGTGGGCCACGATGACAAAGATTGTATAACTATGGATTTGATGTGAGAAAGGACATCAAATGCATATAGGGTGTAGGAAGAAATGATGACTAGGAAAGCCACACCATAGTTTAATCAAGTTCCATCTCCATACAACACTACACAACATCAATATAATACTGCGCAACAACCATATAATATTGCGCAACCACGGTAAAACACAACGCAACCTTAGTACAATACCTCGTGGTACAATCAGACGCCTCAGTATAACGCGTTGAGAGGAAATCGATATGGCCACAGAGGTGGAGGACGAGCAATAGGAGGCTTTGGAAGAGGTAGAGGACCGGTGGTATGTCACAATTGTCAACAACTAGGACATTATGAAAGAGAATGTCCACTTTCACTAGAAACTTGTATGTATTTTCGAACATCAGATCATGACACAGAAGAATGCCCTACATTACTAGCGAATATCCAGGAAAAGAGGAATCAGAACAACCAGAATGTTCAATGTATTTTAGTCGAAGCAAGGGATGAAGGAAGAAACATTAACATAGTTATGTGCGGAGGAGATAAAATAGGAAATGACACAGTCCGACAAGAACCAGTACAACACCAGTGGGTGAAGAAGAATGTCGAACCAAGGAGACAGTTCGACGCACAGAACAAGAAGAAAATATTTCAGCAAGCCATACAAGAATTCATGAAGCAAGACACTGCGTTGACTTCGAATACACAGAAAATCAAGGAAGAGCCAGAGTATGAGATGCCTCCATCGTTGGTTCATACCAAAGAAATGCAGCCCATGGGACAAGTAAGTACAATCAAAGTATTTTTGCAATCATGTGTAAAACTATTGAATGATCCATCCACTATCAAAATATTGCAAAATATAGTAGAAAGATGTAGCATAGAGACATAAGGAAAACTAGAACAAAAAACAGTCAATCACCTACATACAAGGAGAAGAAAAAGTAGGGATTTCAGGATGAATGCCAACATCAGATATTTCAACATGGGAGATATCATACTAGATTTAGGATTTGAAGTCAATGTATTACCAAATAAGACATGGAAATGTATGGTAGATCCCACATTAGGATATTCACCTGTTCATCTGAAACTATCAAACCAACACAAAGCTCTACCAATTGATAGACTGAAAGAAGTGAAAATAGACCTGGATGGAGTGTGCACTAAAGAAAACTTTGAAGTGATTTAAATAGTGGATGACACAACACCATATACAACATTGCTTGGCTTGGATTGGGTGTTTGATAACTAGGCCATAATCAATTTAAAGACATGGAAAATGACATTTGAGTCAAGAGAATACAAGGTCATCATGCCATTGGAACCATCAGAAGGGGAAAGGTTTGTAGAGCATACTTGCTTAGACTTAGAAGAAACCATCCAGTTGTACATAACAACTGCGCGCTATGAGGATTACGTAAACTCAACTGTAGATGGGATAATCAGTTGGAGAAGCATTACTTCATGTGCGACAGACTCAGATACAGGTTTAGAGAACTGGCAACAAAGGCTACATGAAGTTTCCACAAGAATATGTCCAAGAATAGACCACGCAGTAAGATGGGTAGGTATGGAGGTAAGGGAACCACCCAGTTTCCATGGAGTGAATGATCTATAAGTATTCTTGGCACATTTTGAGGATGAAGTGTTAGAAAATTAGAGACTCTTATCACTCGATATAGCACTCAAGGCCACACATGAAATATGGTGGGGAAAACACAAGGAAACAATCACGGATTGGTACCAATGTAAACAGTTACTGCACATAAGGTTTAGCACAGAACAAAGAAGAAACCAACAAAAGAAGTATGATGGAGAGGGGGCACTAGAGGAACACTTGGAGAAGTGTAAAGAACTATGGAAAATGACACCCCTGGAGGAATGGCCTCATCATTTCGTACATACCTTAGAAGGCATACTATAAAACTGGTATACGGACCAAGAACTGCACAGAGGAACTACGAGCTGGACGGTACTGCAACAAAATTTTACAGTCACTTTCTCATTCAAGCATGAGAACCCCAACATAGACACAGTGTTGATTATGGTTGGTTGTCATTTATGTCAACCCTTGAAGAAATTCCGGTAGCACAAAGGTTTGGGTAATAGACCTAATTTTGTTTGATGTAAATATGACTCATTATTGTCTTGTCATGGTTGATAAGAGGTACAGATGGATGAACTCCAAAGTGGTCCCCTTATGGTGAAATCCTTCACGGGAAGATTCTTTGCAGATTGAGTTATCCTAGAAGTATGGTTAGAGAACCCATTCTTAATTGTGGAATAATCAGATGAAGGTCAGTGAATTTTTCAGTGAAACTATCCTAGATGGATAGTGCTTGTCATGTGATTTTCGGTGGTATGTGCAACGTCACATAACTCTTCACGGTTAAAGAGTTATGGCCATGTGAAGTTGGAGGACCCTCATGATTCATACAGAAGCCCCTAAAAGTCAAGTGTTTGCAAAAGAAATTATTTAAATAATAAAGTAAATGGAGAACTCCCTAAAATAAGGAAAGTATAATGCTACATGAAAGTATAAATAAGAGGCAAAGCTCTCTCATTTAATCACACTTGAACACATTGAATACCTTTTGTTGTGTGAGGCTTATTACAAGTACTCATTGATACATCTGAATTTGCGAAAGTTTGAGGTAGTACAAAGGGTTGATGATGTAATTCTTGGAATTACAGCAAATACTAAAAAAGCCTATTTTCTGAGGTGTACACGGGCTGGTAGTGTATAGGGTGCGTACATACTGAGGCGTACGTGAGCTAGCAGTGTATAGGTTGTGTACATGTTAGTAAAGCCATGGACGCCTGAGAAGATGAAGATGCAGAGGTTCTAGATTCTGAGATCAAGCTCCCAGTAAGGTCTATAGTCCTCAGATACATCAGATCTATCCATTGGTTCAACAGATATGTCATATTTCTATGAATAATTGGATTTTTATATATGCATATGAAATGATTATGGAGATTTGAGGATTCTCCCTAGAGAGACTTGTGGCTGCATGGGATCTTCTGTATAAGTCAGATACAGAAATACTATCCTGGTATATTTATCATTGATACTCCTTGTTGATGCACATATTGTATTTCTTGGCATATGGCTAAGGGTTTTTGTGGTACATGGTTGAGAGCCTGTATTTGTGAAGTGGTTGATGTATTGAGATATTTAATATCAGGAAGGGTTTCATGACTATAGGGTTATTATACCTTTTTATGATTACACACAACTATATGGCACATGACTAGATCAGAGAGATATATATTCTTTGGGCAAAGGTTATGTATGAGGATGCATGCACATGGTAAAGTTATAGTCTATATACAATGACATGTTACAGATCTATGTGAAAAAGTTACAGAGGGTCCGAATTTTTCAAGAGAAAGAAAACCCTAGTTTTCAGAAGGAATGCGTAGTCTACATAACAATTTGGTCACATACATATGTGGGCTGCATAACAGATAGGGCACATACATACGTGTGTTGAAACACTACAGGTCATGTACCTATTGTATATTTGTTGATACATGTTCATTTCAGGTACATATTGATTACAGGGAAATTGTACAGGTTGGATGCAGGTCAGTGGTACAGGTTGATACAGTTGTACAGTTGTATATCTCATAGTGATAGTGTGACAGTGGTTCAATCATTCTACTTATTCGTCAGGGTGGTTGGACGGGGCAAGGACAGGTGGTTGGACGGGGCAAGGACAGGTGGTTGTAGCCACCTTCCGGTTCTAGCTGGAGAACTTAGGGGGTTGTATCCTCCTTTTGGTTGTAGCCATATAATTGGGGAGTTGGAGCTTTCCTCAGGTTGTAGCTTGAGAAAATGGGGGGTTGGAGCCTCCTTCTAGTTGCATCTAGAAAAAAAAGGAAGTTGGTGCTTCCAATGAATGTAATTCTTCAAGACATATAAGAAAAATAATTATGTGGTTTTCTCTCGCTTTTGGTTTCCATGTAAAACATTGGTGTATTGTGTATGTGTATGATCGTTCATTTGTTGATTTCTTATTTACTCTACAGTTATTGGATGATAATTCTACATTGATATAACACTTGGATTATATGGCTTAAAATTATTAGATTGATCTATTACTGATTCACCCCCCTCTCAGTAATCCAACAATTGTTATCAGAGAAGGTTCCTTTAGAAATTAGTTTAACCACTGAAAGGTAGATCATGGTTAGGAACAACTTGTATGAAAATGGAATACCACAATTTGATGGACAGAAGTATGCATTTGGGAGCATAAGGATTAAGACATATATGCAGGAACAGGGATTTGAAATTTGGTAATCAATTGTAGATGGATACAAAGTACCAATAGTTCCACCAACAAATGAAAAAGAAGTGAAGCTCGGTCAGAATAATTCCAAAGCCACAAATTCACTTCTGAATGGTCTTGGTGAAACGGTATTCACCAAAGTTGCACATTGTAAATCTGCTAAAGAGATTTGGGACAAAATTCGAAATATTTATGAAGGAGATTCAAAATTCAAAGAAACAAAGCTTCAAACTTATAGAGGTCGGCTCGAACAAATAAAGATGAAGGAAGATGAGAATATTCCATCTTACTTCTTACGATTCGATGAAACAGTAAATGCAATCATGGGATTGGGAGAAGAAATCAAAGAATCGGTAATTGTTCAAAAGGTACTAAGATCTCTTCCTATGAGATTTGACAATAAGATATCAACACTAGAATAAATAGATTATCTAAACTCAATAAGCATGGACAAACTACATGGAATATTCATAGCATATGAAATGAGAAGTGAACAAGAAAATCCAGATGTAAAAGAAGCAGCCTTTAAAGCATCCAAAAGATCAAAGAAAAAGGGAAAGCAACAAGAAAAAGAACATAGAAGCAATAGTGATGTCTCGGAAGATGATGAAGAAGTGTCCAACTTTGTCATAATACTGAACAAGAGAATCGATGGTAGGGATAGAGGTAAACTTCCTTTAATTTGTTTTAATTGTGATGGTATTGGTCATTTTGCTAACAAATGTCCTGATAAGAAAAAGAGAAATGATGAAGGTGACTCAAAAAGAAAACAAGCATATAAAGGAAAAATAACCACAAAGAAATTTTTCAAGAAAAGCTTATGCACCAAAGAAGACATCTCATCATCAGATGAAGTCAGTGACAGTGAGATAGAAAGAGTTCTATTCATGGAAGTAGAAGACTCTGATAAAGAAGACTCCGAAGTAGAATAACAAGAAGCTGAAGAAGAAATTGAAGAGGCAGAAGTTGACTATTGAGAGGAATTGATGAGTTCCATAGAAGTTATTAGAAGAGAAAAGAGGAAAAACAAGAAGCTAAAAGCAGAACTAGACAAGAAAGAAGACACTCAGGAATTAGAAAAAATGATCACAAATTTGAAGGTTCAAATTGAAGAAGATAAAAGACTTGAAGAAGAACTCAAGGAACAACTAGAAGGAAGATACTAGATCATTGAAAATTTGGAAGTAAAAATTGTCACATTAAGAAAGGATCCTCAAAAGAAAAATATACAAACCAACTCAAAAGTTTTGAATGACATTATCAACAGTCAAAGGCCTAATCATGACAAGTCCAAACTTGGATACAATCAGACAGAAAAGGGATCAAGATCCAAAACAATAGAACAACAAACATATACAAAAATCTATGTAGAAACAATCAAAGGGGATAGGAAGGTCTATAGAAAAAACTACATGGACACTCCTCCACCGATAAGATTTAGATTTCATAATCGACAACTGATAGAAATAGATAGGTCTCAAGAAGAAGAAGGATTCATAAGAGAACCTCCTTTAATAATATCTTCAACTCCCAGGTATCGAACTATATTTTTTGGTTTATGTTATGCATGTAATAATTTTGGACATAAAGCTGTGAATTGCAGAGCTAACAATAAGAACATAAACACCTTTGAAAATCATACGCAAAAGGATTATCCAATAAGGCCTAGTGAAACATAGAGAAGAAGTTACAATAGGTTTGAATCATTAAGAACTGAAGTGGAATGCTACATGTGTAACAAATTTGGAAAAATGGCCAAATATTTAAGAATAGAAATCCCTCCTAGAGAATCACAAAATAACAAAAACAATTACAAGAACCTCAGAAAAGGACATGGATAAGAAAGCAGAATCAATACAGCAATGAAGAATGCACACTCGCTCTATAAGCTAAGAAGAAACAATGTGGTTGGTATGTTGACAGTGGTTTTTCAAAACAAATGACATGTTATAGAGATAGGTTTCTTACATCAAGAAAGGAAAGAGATGGATTAGTATCCTTCGGAAATGATGATTTAGCTAAAATCATTGGAAAAGGCACAATCATAATTGGGAACAAGAATACAAAGGAAGAAAATGTTCTGCTGTTAGAAGATATGAAACATAATCTTCTAAGTGTAATTAAAATGTGTGACCAAGTTCATAAAGTTACTTTCGATTCACAAATGTGCAAGATAAGAAAACAAGGTTCGGGAAAATTGATTACTACAACTACGAGAACTTCAAGCAACATATATGTGTTAAGTGAAATTGGAAATGAAAAGTGTTGTCTAGGAAAGGAAGATGAAAGTTGGCTATGGCATAGAATAATGGTTCACATACATTTTTATAACCTTGTCAAAGTTAGAAAAAGAGAAGCAGTCAGAGAAATGCCCCATATCACAAAACCAACCAACGCTTTATGCAAGCATTGTCAACAAGGAAAGCAAACAAAGACTAGGTTCAAATAAAAGGAATATTCAATGACAAGACCACTGGAAATTGTGCATGCTGATCTAGTTGGACCAACTAAAACAAAGGGTTTAAAAGGTGATAAATACTTTATGTTATTAGTTGATGATTATACAAGAATGACTGTAGTTTTCTTTCTCAAGAATCAGTCAGAAGCTTTTGAAAACTTCAAGATCTACAAGGAAATGGTTAAAAATGAAATGGATTCAAAAATAAAATGCTTGAGATCTGAAAATGGAGGAGAGTTCACTTCAAAGGGATTTATGGACTACTACAACAATCATGGAATAAAAAGGCAATTCTCTGTTGCTAGGACACCTCAACAGAATGGAGTTGTTGAAAGAAAGAACATGACAGTACAAGAAATGGCTCGAACAATGCTAATGGATTCCAAATTGAAAGATATTTTTTGGACACAAGCAGTGCATACAACAGTTCATATTCAAAATAGAGTAATGCTTAGAAACAACACTGAAAAAACTCCCTACGAGCTATGGAAAGGAAGACCAGCAAATGTGAAGCACTTCATAGTTTTTGGAAGCAAATGCTACATCAAAAGAGAAGATGGAGGAATGGGAAAGTTTGAATCTTGTCTGGACAAAGGAGTACTTGTTGGTTACTCAAGTACAAAGAAATCATACAAATGTTACAACCTGATATTGAGAAAATTTGTGGAAAGCATCAACGTAACAATTGATGAAACATGTAGACAAAAATTAAAGGAAGAATAAAATGAATCAATGGAACAACTTTACGAAGAAGAAACAAAAGATGAAAATGAACGGAAAGATGAAGAGGATACGACAAAATAAGAAGACAAATTTTAGCAAGTAACTCCAAAGACACCTAGCAGACGAGTACAAAAAAATCATCCTTCATATCAGATTATCGGAAACAAAGACACGAGATTTGAGACTAGTGTTATCACTAAAATTTCGTCTGCACATGGCGACAAGAACTCCGCATCATCAAAACAACAGTAAATTCATTCATGGCACTGAATTAGTTTCACAGCATTCCAGAAGAGTCAAAAACTATACAAAGTAACCAAAAATTGAAGGGCGCTTTACAGCAGTTTGGTGTGCGTGCGCATGCACGGGATAAAAACGTGTAATTCACGCATGCGCGCTCGACGCGCGTCTGTCAACACAAAAACCCGCACATCTGCTAATACGGCGCATCAATTGAATAGGTTGGCCTCCTAACCGCTTATGGACCGGCTCCCAAGTTGATTTGACTATCAAATCAGATCCGGATCTGCAAAATCGACGAGTTAATGACCTAAGTAAACCCTAAAAGGGTCCATGTTCACACTTTGAGAAGGTTACGTGACCGCCCGAGGAGTTGCTATAAAAAGCCGTGAGGATACACTATTTTGGCAAGGAATTCTANTTAAGGGCTCATCTTTTAACATCAACCCATCAACCGCATCACCGAGAGTTCTTTCACTGCTCAGTTCTTCTCGTTTGTAAGGAAAGCAAATTGTGTGAGGGCCCCAAAGAGCCTTTCGTTGGAGGGATAAGGAACCTCTGGTCTCTTCCTTCAGCGTGCTCCGGTTTCATCAATACACCTGCCTGAAACTATTGGTGACACCTGTGTTTTGTGTTTGATGTTTGTTACTTCTTGTTACAGTTTTGATTTGTTTTCAGTTCACATTAGATTGTAGTTTGTTTTGTTTTGTTTCTTTAACCCTATGTTGCCACAGCTATTCTTCCCTGCTAAACCCAACAGGGTATGCAAGCGCTCTCTATTTGCTCACCTGGCGACCATTTGAACGCGAACAGACTGGCGACTCCACTGGGGACTTAGGTATCAACTCCTCCCTCATTTGGGTTTTATTTGCTTTCCTTTTGGTTTTATTAACTTGCAGGGACTCAAACTGGCCTTCGTCGACCTGCTGATCAGTCGATTCACAGGAGAATCGAGGGAAATCCATCCGGAGTTTCTTTCTCAGTAATTTCTCAAAAGAGCGCGGGTATTCCACCCCATAGACGCGCGCATGCGCCTCTGTCCATACTAAAAGCCGCGCATTTGAGCTAAATTTTTCATTGTAAGGTTTTGGATGTGGGGAAAGTCAGTTTCCTTCTCAGCAATGATGTTACGCATTCTCTAAATACTGCACCACTTAGACCCCTCAACTTATAAAGGGGATAGTCAAGAAAACATAGGCACTTAGGTGGATANTCAGTTCTTCTCATTTGTAAGGAAAGCAAATTGTGTGAGGGCCCCAAAGAGCCTTCCGTTGGAGGGAGAAGGAACCCCTAGTCTCTTCCTTCAGCGTGCTCCGGTTTCATCAATACACCTGCCTGAAACTATTGGTGACACCTGTGTTTTGTGTTTGATGTTTGTTACTTCTTGTTACAGTTTTGATTTGTTTTCAGTTCGCATTAGATTGTAGTTTGTTTTGTTTTGTTTCTTTAACCCTATGCTGCCACAGCTGTTCTGCCCTGCTAAACCCAACAGGGTATGCAAGCGCTCTCTATTTGCTCACCTGGTGACCGTTTGAACGCGAACAACTAGAATAAGAATTCGTTCACCAGAACAAACGCACCTAACACTCACATCTAAAATTGAACCAAGCGATTTTGAAGAGGCCAGAAATGATAAATTTTGGAATAAGGCCATGGATGAAGAATTGGATCAAATAGAGAAAAATGACACTTGGGAATTGGTTCCAAGACCAAAGGATAAGAATGTGATCGACACAAAGTGGTTATACAAGAATAAACTGAATGAAGATGGACAGGTTACAAGGAAAAAAACTATATTGGTATGTAAAGGATATGCACAAGTTGACGGAATCGACTTTGAAGAGACATGTTCCCCAGTTGCCAGAATGGAAGCAATCTGATTGCTTTTAGCTTATGCATGATCCAAAAATATTAAAGTGTATCAGATGGACATAAAATCAAATTTTCTAAATGGGGAACTTGAAGAAGAAGTCTACATTGAACAACCAGAAGGATTTTAGTTGTCATAGAACGCAGATTATGTGTGTAAATTAAAGAAGGCTTTGTATGGTCTAAAACAGGCTCCTAGAGCATGGTACTCTAGACTGGATAAATATCTATAGCAGGCAGGGTTCAGAAAAGGAAGTACAGACAACAACCTCTACATCAAGGTACGTCAAGATTGTATTTTATTAATTCAAGTTTATGTTGATGATATTATTTTTGGTAGTGATGATGACAAGTTAAGCCAGAAATTTGCAAAGGATATGTAGAATGAATTTGAAATGTCATTATTTGGAGAACTATCCTTCTTTCTGGGACTTCGGATACATCAAAGCAACCAAGGAATTTTTATTTCTTAAACCAAGTATATCAAAGAAATTCTAAAGAGGTTCGGAATTGAATATTACAGACCAGTTATCACTCCCATGAAAACCAATTGCAAGTTGAGCAAAGATTATGATTCGAGGTCTACAGTTCAGAGGAAATACAGGTCAATGATTGGTAGCCTACTATATGTGAAAACATCCAGACCAGATGTAATGCAGGAAATTGGATAGGTGGCACGATTTCAAGCAGCACCAAAGGAATCATATGTATTAGCAGTGAAGAGGATTTTCATATATCTCAAAGGAACAAAAGAGTTTGGATTATGGTATCCAAAAGGAAAGGATATATCACTAATTACCTACACAAATGCAGATTGGGTAGGTTGTATTTATGACTGATGAAGAACAGGTGGATCATAGTTATAATTAGGTGAGTTTTTAGTATCATGGCTAAGCAATAAAAAATCATCATTATCTTTATCTACAATCGAGGCAGAGTATATTGCAACAACAACATGTTGTACACAGGTTCTTTGGATGAAACAAATTCTGACATATATACAGGTTGAGTATGATGATCCCATTCCAATATATTATGATAATACAAGTGCCATCAATATCTCAAGGAACCTGGTAATGCACTCCAAGAAGAAGCACATTCCAATCAAGTATCACTTTCTACGGAACAGGTTACAGAAAAGAACATCAGAGTTGAGTATGTGGGCACAAAAGAACACGTGGCAGACATCTTTACAAAACCACTTCCACGAGAATCCTTTGAGTGTCTTCGCCAGAGAATTAGAGTTATTTCTACTCCAAAATGATTTTTTTTGAATGATTATCTTATATGTATTAGATGTACACGAGGAACCACCATAAAGAGGATAGTTTAGTTAGGGGGAGCATCCCCAGATGGAAAGATACTTTTTCCATGGATGACAAATGGGGAGAGATTTATCAGATGCAAAGGACAAAGGCATGGTTCTAGGGGGGGAAATGGTCACATATATGTATAGGACAAAATCATGGTCCCAAGGGGAGCATGAGTGATATGACTTCAGTACTGCATGAGATGATTTCAGTATTTCCTAAGAGTGTTTCCATCAATTAAAAAGGGGGAGATCATTGATTAAGGTTGGTTTTCATTGATGTCATCCCTTTAATAAACTTGGGTAGAACAAAGGTTTGGTTAATAGACCCAAGTTTGTTTTATGTAAATATGACTCATTATTTTCTTGTCATGGTTGATAAGAGGTATAGATGGATGAACTCCAAAGTGGTCCCCTTATGTTGGAATCCCACACATGAAGATGCTTTGTAGATTGAGGTATCCTAGAAATATGGTTATAGAACCCATCCTTAATTGTGGAATAATGAGATGAAGGTCAGTGAATTTGTCAGTGAAACTATCCTATATGGATAGTTCTTGTCATTCCATTTCCGATGGTATGTGGAATGTCACATAAATCCTCATGGTTAGAGAGTTATGTCCATTTGAAGTTAGAGGACCCTCATGAGTCATATAGAAGCCCCTAAAAGTCAAGTGTTTGCAAAAGAAATTATTTAAATAATAAAGTAAATGGAGAACTCCCTAAAATAAGGAAAGTATAATGCTACATGAAAGTATAAATAAGAGGCAAATCTCTCTCATTTAATCACACTTGAACATATTGAATACCTTTTTTTATATGAGTATTATTTCAAGTATTCATTGATACATCTGAAGTTGCGAAAGTCTGAGTTAGTACGAAGGGTTGACGACGAAATTTTCAGAATTACAACGAATACTAAAAAACCCTATTTTTTGAGGCGTACATGGGCTTGCTTTGTATGGGGTGCGTATATACTGAGGTGTATGTGGGATGGAAGTGTATAGGGTGCGTACATGTTGGTAAAGCCATGGAAAATTGAGAAGATGAAGATGCATAGGTTCTAGATTCTGAGATCAAGCTCCCATGAAGGTCTACAATGCTCAGATACATCATATCTATCCATTGGTTCAAAAGGTATGTCTTATTTCTATGAATAGTTGGATTTTAAGTATGAATATGAAATGGTTATGGAGATTTAAGAATTCTCCCTAGAGAGACTAGTGGTGGCATGGGATATTCTACATAAGTTAGATCTATAGAAATACAATGTTGGTATATTTATGATTGATACTCCTTGTTGAGGCACATCTTGTATTTCTTGGCATATGGATAAGGGTTTTTGTGGTAAATGGTTGAGATCTTGTATTTGTGAAGTGGTTGATGTATTGAGAGGTTGAATATCATAAAGGGTTCGATGACTAGAGGGTTATTATACTTGTTCATGATTACACACACCTATATGGCACATGACGAGAGAGATATATATATTATTTGGGTAAACGTTATGTATTAGGATGCATGCATAGCGTACAGTTAGAGTATGGATACAGTTACAGGTTATAGATTTATGTCAAAAAGTTACAGAGGGTTAGAAGTTTTCAAGAGAAAGAAAACCCTAGTTTTCAGAAGGCATACGTAGGCTACATAACAGTTTGGTCATGTACATATGTGGGCTGCATAATATATAGGACACATACATATGTGTGCTGCAACACTAAAAGTCACGTACTTGTTGTATATTTGTTTATACATGTTCAGTTCAGGTACAGATTGATTACGGGGAAATTGTACAGGTTTGATGTAGGTCAGTGGTATAGGTTGATATAGTTGTATAGTGGTATATCTCAAAGTGATAGTGTGACAGTGTCTCCATCATTCTACTTATTTTTCAGGGTGGTTGGACGGGGAAAGGACAGGTGGTTGTAGCCACCTTCTAGTTGTAGTCAGAGAACTTAGTGGGTTGTAGCCTCCTTCTAGTTGTAGCCAGAGAATTGGGGAGTTGGAGCTTCCCTCAAGTTGTAGCCTGAGAAACTAGGGGGTTGGAGACTCCTTCCAGTTGTAGTTGGAAAACAAAGGAAGTTGGTGCTTCCAATCAATGTAATTCTTCAAGACATACAAGAAAAAGAATTATGTGGTTTTCTTCCCCTTTGGGTTTCCACGTAAAACACGGGTGCATTGTGTATGTGTATGATTGTTCATTTGTTGATTGCTTATTTACTCTAAAGTTATTGGATGATAATTCTACATTGATATAACACTTGGATTATATGGTTAAAAGGGATTAGATTGCTCTATTAATGATTCACCCCCACCTCTCAGTAATCCAACATGCAACACTTAAGCAGATAAGAGGGGTGATATTCATTAAGGAACCAGAAGTCGAACTCATAATAGAGAAACAACAATGGAACAAACAGACAGTGAAATAATTATTTTCATGCTACCATGTGCAGGAAGAAGCACTAGGTGAATATGATCCACGCGATATTCAGATCAAGGAAGTGAAAGGAGAAATATAAGTGGAAGGTCCACCTCTAGAATTAGAAGTAATTGTTGCATCGATCAAGGTGAAGAAAGTCAACATTGGTACAGTTGAGAATCCCAAAATGGCCAGCATTGGAGAGTACTGGGAAGAGAAAACAGTCGAAAGCATAACAACGTTACTACGCGAGTACAATGATCTGTTCCCCACAATGTTTACAAAAATGAAGGGCATAGCAGGAGAGCTAGGAGAAGTTAAGATACCACTCAGAGTTGAAGCAGGACCGATCAGACAGTGACCATGCATACTAAACCCGATATATAAGCAGAAAGTTAAAGATGAGATCGATAGAATGCTCGAAGCTGGAATCATAGAACATGTGAAAGAATCAGAATGGATAATCCAAATGGTATTTCAGGAGACAAACAATGTTGGATAAGAATATGTGTCGACTTTAGGAAGTTGAATGATGCATGCCTACATGACCCGTTCCCTACACCGTTTATGGATGAAATGTTGGAGAACATAGGAGGACACAAATTTTACTCATTCACTAATGGATTCTCAGGCTACCACCATATCAAGATAGCAAAGGAAGACATATAGAAGACCACATTTTCTACATAATGGGGATCCTACTAGTACACAATCATGTTGTTTGGACTGAAGAATGCACCAACAATATTTTCCAGAGTAGTCATCGTTGCATTTAAGGAATTCATCCACCAGTTTATATAGGTATACTTGGAGGATTGGACAATCTATAGTTTGTTAAAACACCATGTAGAGATCTTGCAGCTAATGTTAGAAAGATGCAGATGGTGCCAAATATCATTAAACATCAAGAAGTGTATCTTCGGAACACTGTTTGGGATACTATTGGGCCATATAGTATGCAAGCAAGGTTTACTAGTAGATCATGCAAATATTGCAGTAATCATTAACTTGCCACCACTAAAGACAGTCTGTCAACTAAGAGAGACATTCAGACACACAGGTTACTGCAAAAAAGTTATCAAAGGGTATGCCCAGATAAATGTGCCAATGAAGAAATTGTTAAGGAAAGACACAAAGTTTCAGTGGAATGAAGATTGTCAACACGGTCTGGATACACTGAAAGAAAATATGGTAACAATGCCAATACTAGTATTTACAGACTGGGAGAATACATTCCACATACATGTAGATGCATCAGTCATAGCACTTGGAGATATTTTGGCACATCCAGGAGCAGGATATTTGGATCATCCTATAACATTCGTGAGTAGAAAACTATCAGAATCAAAGAAAAACTATAACACTACAGAGAGGGAAGGCCTAGCTATGGTCTATGCAATGCAGAAGTTCAGACACTACTTACTGGGAAAACATTTTAATATGTTCACAGATCTCTCAGCTCTTAAATACCTAGTCAACAAGCCAGTGTTGGGGGGGAGAATCTGACGATGGTTACTATTGTTTCGAGAGTTTTATTTTGAAGTAATAGAAAATCCAAGGAATTTGAATGTAGGACTTGATGACCTATCAAGGATCATGGACGGAGAAGAACCTACAAATTTAGAGGACAACCAGTGATGATTTTAGGGGCTAAATTTCGCTCATGGGCTAATTTTCCATGGTTTTTCCAAAAATGAGATTCGCTATTTTAAAAATGATTCACCCAAATTCGATAGGATAAAATTATTTTACCTTAAAAATCGCCAAAATTTTATAAAAACTATATAAAATCCTTAGAAATTTGAATATTTTTACAAAAATATCGCAAATCATTTATAGTTGGCATATGAAGGATTAGTAAGATTCGCCAAGGTTTCTACATTTTAAAATAAATTTCCATCCTTAAAATCATCCCTGAGGACAACTTTAAGGTTGCATAGTTATTTTCAGTCCAAATCGTTAATGGATACTTTGCAAATATCATCTAGTATTTGAGTACAGGTACTGTGCCACAAGAATATAACATCGTGCAGAAGAAAAACCTGGTGGTCTGGGCTGCAGACTATCAATTGATTATAGGACACTTATACAAAATGGGCGCAGATAGCATATTGTGAAGATATGTGCTATAACATGAAATACCAAGGGTTTTAGCAGAATCCCATGAGGGAATAACAAGAGGACATTACACAAGAAAATATACCATGCAAAAGGTATTGCGCACAGGACTATGGTGGTCAAAAATTCATAGAGACTCGAAAGAGTACTGCCAGAGATGCGATGTCTGTCAGAGGGTTGGTAAACCCAATAGAAGGGACAAGATGCCATTTCAACCATAGGTAATAGTGAAGTTATTCGACAAATGGGAAATAGAATTTGTGGGACCAATTAACCCACCAACAAAGAGGATAGAAGAAATGTACATTATCACCATGATAGAATACCTGACAAGATGGGAGGAAGTAGCACCAGTTAAATATTGCAACACAGAAATATCAACACACTTTCTATTTGAACAAGTAATCACTAGATCTAGTTGCCCAAGAATTTTGATGAGAGACCAAGGCACTCACTTCATTAACAACACTATTAAGGCTATGACTAAATAATTTGAAGTCCATCATCAAAATAGTACTCCATACCAGCCACAAGCAAACAGAATAGTAGAAGCATTTAACAAAATCCTGGAAAATGCATTGACGAAGATCTGTAATGTTAATAGGGGTGATTGGGACCTTAAAATACCAACAATATTGTGGGCATACAGGAACACATGCAAGAATTTGACAGGACACCCTCCATTCATATTGGTATACGACCAAGAAGCAGTGGTGCCATTAGAATGTTTGATACCCAGTTTGTGCATAGCTGCGAGTACGCACATGATAGAATGAGGTGTAGCACAAGAGAGACTGAATCAACTGATGATCATGGAGGGAGACAAAATCCTAGCAGGGTTCCACCAAAAATTTCAGAAATCAAGGGACAAAGCTTGGCATGATAGACATATCAAGAAGAAAACTTTCAAGAAAGTAGACTTAGTGTTGATGTATGACAACAAATCCATTCAACATCTAGGAAAACTCAGAATGCAATGGTTAGGACCATATGAAGTAAAAACTATTAGATATGGGGGAGTTGTACAGTTGAAGGACTTAAGAGGCATAGAACTTAGAGGGATGATCAATGGGAGCCGACTGAAATAGTATAAGGATAGTCGACCACCCACAACTTGAAAGTCACTGCGCAGCTTAAAAAAAAAAAAACACGATATAAAATGGCACCAACAAAGGTATAGTGCGCCAAAAGGAGAAGGATCATGCACACTTAGAAATACAAGCCTGAAGAAGACAATACCAATGGTCAGTTCAAAATGAAAAAAAAGTGGGAAAGGAGAATATGACAAAAGAAGTGCTAAGTGACGACGACACGCATAATTGAATGCGAGAAATGATTGATGGGATGTTTCATTAATCGCGCCAACTGGAGATAGCGAGGGGAAGTAATGGAAAGTATGAATGAACTGAAGGTTCATTGAATTCATAATAAAGGTAACTTCATTGACAATATTCACACGATGCCCATACAAAGCAAGAACGTAGGAGAAAAAGGATTATTGTAAAATTGGAAGAGGCAGAGAGAAATAGAGCATATGAAGCACAAAGAAAAATTTATAGAGGTTGAAAAGGCTACCGAGCTCAGCGGATCATCAAATTTTACCACCATGGAACCACCAAAACAAGAAATGGCTACAACTGTGTTATTGCATCACAGAGGGGGACATAGAGATGGTCATCAAGGATTGGGAAGACGAATGGAGGATTCCAGTCCTCACTCGAGACATACCTATAGGGGCAGAGGAGGAGGAGGAAAGGTAGGAAAATACACATGCTGAGGAGGTAGGGAAGGCATATAAATCCCCAGGAAGTCATAGTGCCCAAGAAACCAAGGACAGGACAGACAAAACCAAAGAAGAAGAAAGGGGGTACATCTAAGACAAGAGTATAAACAAGGATGAAGAATAATACACATGCACCCCAAGTATAGAATAAACAGGCCGAGGCAGCACAGGGGACTACACCAAGTCCTATTCCTCAAGATCCAGACCCGATTAAGCGACCAACCACTCAGACAGGGGGTGTGCCCAAGAAGATGAAGGTGCATAGAATAACTCCCGAATACATGATCACATAGGATGATGTAGAAATGGTAGCCCAAATGGTCGAGGATCACACATTCGAGGATTTTGAGAATGTTGCATGCCACAGGGACATAATTGAAGAAGAACTAGAGGACATGCGACAGATCCTCAAGCAGATCAGGGAAGCACAGGCATTTGATAATAGTGTAGACACGGGCATGTCAACATCACAAACAGGAGGAGAAACTGAAGCAAGCGAGCGGGATCCAGTCCAAACAATACCACAGCTGAGTGAAACATTTCACGTTACACCAAGCATGTTGCACATGGATGATATTGTGGGTTAGACATGCCTAAAGGACTTGGCTCAATTAAAGTTCATATTTCCACAGATACCAACCAAGGCCCTATATAAACTACAGGTCAGTGTTACCCAGGAGGTACAGTCTCATGCACACACAGATACATCTGAACTACAAAAACTAAAGGATAAACAGGATGAGATGGAATTGGTATTCAAGAAGTCCAAGCTCGATACCAAAGAGGATAAGGAACATGTGAAGGGACTAGAGCAGAAAGTGGTCGAATATTATGAGAAGATTCCAAAGACCACACAAAGGGATGAACTCACATTAATAGAGAAGAATGATCAGATTGCGCAAAAAAATGATCAATATCAATAGAAGATAAAGAATCTTCGTGAGTATCTCACACCTACCACTCCACCAGAGGTCAGGGAGAAAAGGATGCAAGAGGAAACAAAGAAGATACAAGAGATAGAATGACAGGTCCATGCAACAGCCGACTTGTTTGACAAAGCAACACATCTCTAGACGAAGCTAAAAGAGGATCAACAAGTCTAGCAATGGGACTAGGAAGAAGAAAGGATAAGTGTAGCTATCCAATACCTCAAGTAGAAAAAGAAGACAATGTCAATCACGGAGCACGTCAAAGGGGTGCAAGATATGAAGAAACTGTAGGCATAACTCATCACTGCATAGATGTAGAAAAAGGAGCGCTAGTCTCAAATGGAACCGCTCCAAGAGAAAGTAGCAGAGGTCA
The DNA here is from genome assembly GCA_010110895.2 of Picea sitchensis. Taxonomy (NCBI): domain Eukaryota; kingdom Viridiplantae; phylum Streptophyta; class Pinopsida; order Pinales; family Pinaceae; genus Picea; species Picea sitchensis. Next base: position 142,054 of record SNQJ01S0010004.1, on the reverse strand, counting down.
TTGCATAGGCAGAGGAATCCAAGACATATATGGCACAGACCCAGGCAGAATGTGCAAGGTTGGTCAACGATGAGATTGCAATACATACATTGGACACACTCAAGGAGAAGACTGTGCAGGATCAAACGCAAGCAATGGATCTTAGGGAGAAGTTCCAAGCGAGCACCAGGGAGATTGATGAAGCACACAAAGGTTAGGTAGCTTAGGATGAGCCACATGTCAGGGTTGGGGGCCTGTTTGAATTAGAACAAAGCAGAAAGAAATGATATTTTTGGAAGGAAGGCATGCACAAGGAAGCGACAGCTGGAAGGAAGAGCAACACGCACGCATGCATGGAAGACCTAACAAAGTTAGGGTTAGGGTTTTTTAATACATTGTAATGGCTGATGAGCCCTCAATGTATAAATATAGATACCTAGGTCTCATCGAAAGAGGTTAGAGGAAAGAGAGGGGTGGATATAGAGGGTCTTGAGGAGGAGTCATGTTTTTTATAGCTAGTTGTAATATTTTGTTATACGACCTAATTTTGTAAGATGTTGAGATGGAGAGGAGTAAGGAGGGTAGATCTTGAGGGTTATATCATAGGTTGAGGATCTTGGTGTGATCTAGTCTGCCTCATAATAGATCTCAACCCGACTGAGAGGAGTTGTAAAGCGCGAGATGCTGTAGTTTTGGAAATGCGATAATAAAAGAGCTTAAGAGCCATATATTTGTGGATATAGCCTAGGAGGGGGTGAACAACAATAAAACCTGTGTTATGTGATTGAATGCATGTGTTCCATTACTATTTCCATGTAGATATTATTATGTTGAATGAATGAGTTGATTATATTCCATGCATAATAGTGAATAAAAATTTATTTCTTAATAAGTTAAATAGAACTCTCAGCACACACTTCTCAGATCTCCACTCAATCCTGGGCTGCAAACACCTGAGTATTGTAGTCACCCATTAAGACTATCTCGGGTGACACTGCACAGTGTACTCTGTTCTTTGCATTGCCTTTTGGTTTACCAAGAAGGATGATAGTTTTAGAGGCTTTGTTGGAACCCCAGTAGACATGAACCCGGGTCAATCAGGTTAAAGATATAAACTCAGATGTATAAACTATAACCAATAGTTTTCTAGGAAAGGAAGATTAAGGATGGCTATGGCACAGAAGAATGGGTAACATACACTTTGACAACCTTGTCAAAGTCAACAGAAAGGAAATTGTTAGATAAATTCCCCAGATCACGAAACCAACCAACACTTTATGCAAGTATTATCAACGAGGAAAACAAATAAAGAATAGGTTCAAATCAAAGGAATACTCAACGAAAAGACCACTGGAAATTGTGCATACCGATCTAGTTGTACCAACTACAACAAAGGTTTTAAAAGGTGAGAAATATTGTATGTTATCAGTTGATGATTATACAAGAATGATTGTAGTTTTCTTTCTCAGGAATAAGTCAGAAGCTTTTGAAAACTTCAATCTCTACAAAGAAATGGTTGAAAACTAAATGGATTAAAAAATCAAATGTTTGAGATTTGATAATGGAGGAGAGTTCACTTCAAAGGAATTTATGGACTACTGCAACAAACATGGAATAAAAAGGAAATTATCCATTGCTAGGACACCTCAACATATTGGAGTTGTTGGTAGAAAGAACAAGACAGTACAGGAAATGGCTCAAACAATGCTAATGGATTCCAAATTGTCAGATATGTTTTGGACACATGCAGTGCATACAACAATTCACATTCAAAACAGAGTAATGAACAGAAACAACACTGACAAAACTCCCTATGAGCTATGGAAAGGAAGACCAGAAAATGTGAAGCACTTCAGAGTATTTGGAAGCAAATGTTACATCAAAAGAGAAGATGGCAGAATGGGAAAGTTTGACTCTCGTGTGGAAAAGGAGTACTTTTTGGTTACTCAAGTACAAGAAAATCATACAAGTGTTACAATTTGAGGTTGAACAAAGTTTTGGAAAGAATCAATGTAACAATTGATAAAATAGGTGGACATGAATTAAAGGAAGAAGAAAATGAATCAATGGAACAACTTTATGAAGAAGAATAAGAAGATGAACAAGAAGTAGAAGGGGAAGATGAAGAGGATCAGACAGAAGTAGAATATAAAGTTCAACACGTGCCTCAAAATACACCTAAAAAACGAGTACAGAAGAATCGTCCTTCAGATCAGATTATCGAAAACAAAGATGTAGGAGTTGAGACTAGAAGAAGAATATGTTTTCCATAAAAAATGCACCTAGCACTCTCATCTACGATTGAACCAAATAGTTTTGTAGAGGCCAACAAGGATGAATTCTGGAATAAGGCCATGGATAAAGAATTTGATCAAATAGAGAAGAATGACACTTGGGAATTGGTTCCAAGACCAAAGAATAAGAATGTGATTGGCACAAAGTGGGTATTCAGAAATAAATTGAATGAATATGGATAGGTTACAAGGAACAAAGCCATACTGGTATGTAAAATATACACACGGGTTGAAGGAATCAACTTTGAAGAGACATTTTCCCTAGTTACCGGAATGGAACCAATCTTATTGCTTTTAGGTTATGCTTGCTCTAAGAATATTAAAGTGTATCAGATGGATGTGAAATCATCTTTTATAAATGGGGAGCTTGAAGAAGAAGTATACATTGAACAACCAGAAGGATTTCATTTGTTAGAGAATGCAGATTATGTGTGTAAATTGAAGAAGGCCTTGTACGGTCTAAAACAGGCTCCTAGAGCATGGTACTCTAGATTGGATAAATATCTACAACAGACATGGTTTAGAAAAGAAAGTGCATACAACAACCTCTACATCAAGGTAACTCAAGATATTATTTTATTAATTGAAGTTTATGTTGATGATATTATTTTTGGAAGTGATGATAAAAGGTTAAGACATAAATTTGCAAAGGATATGCAGAATGAATTTGAAATGTCATTACTTGGAGAAATATCCTTCTTTATGGGTCTTTAGATATGTCAAAGAAAGAAAGGAATTTTTATTTCTCAAACTAAGTATATCAGAGAAATGATAAAGAAGTTCATAATGGAATATTGCAAACAAGTTACCACTCCTATGCAAACCAGTTGCAAGTTGAGCAAAGATGATGATTCAAAGTCTATAGACCAGAGGCAATACAAGTCAATGATTGGTAGCTTACTATGTGTGACAACATCCATACCATATGTAAGGCAGGAAGTTGGACAGGTGGCATGATTTCAAGAAGCACCAAAGGAATCACATGTCATAGAAGAGAAGAATATTTTCAGATATCTCAAAGGAACATAAGAGTTTGGATTATGGTATCCAAAAGGAAAGGATCTATCACTTATTGCCTACATAGATGCATATTGGGAAGGTTTCATTGATGACCGATGAAGCACCAGTGGAGCAACATTCTACTTGGGTGAGTGTTTAGTATCTTGGCTAAGAAAAAAACAATCATCAATATATTTATCTATAGTCAAGGCAGAGTATATTGCAGCAGCAACATGTTGTACATGGGTTCTATGGATGAAACAAACTCTGACAGATATACAGGTTGAGTATGATGAGCCCATTCCAATCTATTGTTATAATACAAGGACCATCAATATCTCAAAGAACCCGGTGATGCACTCCAAAACGAAACACATTCCAATCAAGTATCACTTTCTATGGGAATAGGTTGCAGAGAAGAACATCATAGTTGAAGTCAACCCTTGAAGAAATTTCGGTAGCGAATTCTGGTAACACAAAGGTTTGGGTAATAGACCCAAGTTTGTTTGATGGAAAATGGTATGAGTTTTTATATATTTTCAGGTAATATTATTCTATATGGATAGTACATGTCATTCCATTTCCGGTGGTATGTGGAATGTCACATAACTCCTCATGTTTAGAGAGTTATGGCCATGTGAAGCTATAGAACCCTCATGAGTGATTTAAAAGCCCCAAAAGGTCAAAGTAGTCAAAGTTTTTGAAAAGAAGAAATTATTTAAATAATAAAGTAAAATGATGAGTGTACTATAAGTCAATTTGGATACAAAATAAATTATTTTAAATAATCAAGTTAATGGATAAATTACTAAGTGGACAAGTGGTTAGAAGTGGGTTAGCCCTAAAATAAGGAAAGTGGTTTAAGAGATTTTAGAAGGTAAATAATAAAGTGAAGTGATGAGTGTACTATAAGTCA
>SNQJ01S0010004.1:105194-126373 GCA_010110895.2 Picea sitchensis | reverse complement strand
CATTTAATATGATACAGTAATGTGATTCTTTCCTATAAAGCTTGTTGTGTTTTATTGTATGATTCCTTGATCACATACATAGGTTTATATTGAGTTTATGCTATTACTATCACTTTGCTATTATATTGAGTTTTTGCAGGATCATCATTGTATGAGTTTTGGAATGGAGCTAGGATGGCGATAGCGAGAGGAAGCGACATTTAAAGGGTGTGTCACCTATCCCTCTTTAGTTAGTAAATTCAATATCTAAAACTTAAGGAAAGCATCATGTTCTGGTGTTTTTTGTTCTAGATATGGGTGGATCTAGGGAGATCAATTAGTGTCTGAACCTATCATGCATTGGTGTACAGTCTTTTTTGCTCATTTCTTGAGAATATTGATATTGATGAGTTTTAAGATTTTGGGACATTGTGCATATGAGAATGATAAATGTTTTCGCCTTCTCGTAGCATAGATTTCATTGAAATGAAAAGATTGCATCTTCATCTCTTTGCATAAATTTTGAGTCAGTCAAAACACCATATTGTCCAGGCCATTTTCCTCTTGAGTAACAACAACCATAAAATAAAGCGCTTATAAAAATTGATTAGATATTTTTATATTTTCTGGTAGCAAACCTACATTAGATTAGTCGTAGGGATTTGGAATAGGTGTGAAAGATAACTTTCCAAAGCTGCAAACAAAAATAGTATCTTGTGATAGGGAGAGTTAAATCCACTTACTAAATTTTTTCCTAGGAAGCCCTTCTCACATAAGGGTCAATCATGAGGTTGCATTAAGACTGGTAGAGTTACTCACCCTGCTTTGTTGGTCTTGGTGTAGAGATTGTGCGTATTATGGGGGTCTCTTGAAGGTATACCCAAAATGATGAGTGGAATTCTTTCAAGTTGATTTCGGGCTAGATACCCTGCCCTTGCACGTGGATCGGACTGTCGACTGTTTCCCCGAGAATCATTGTAGTGATTGGTAACCTTAGTGGCCTATATCTTTAGGGTCTTTACACAAGGTGACTGTGGAGGGGAAAGTCTTCACGGTACCTAGAATCGATGTTGGCCAAACTCACTCGAGATCCTTAGAGGGTATACCCACGTTTATGTGTGGGATCTTGCACCAGGGTGTAAGTCCATTAAGCAGGTCATCAATGTAACTTTTCCACCCACTCTATCTCAGCCCCTTCTTACATTGTTCACATGACATTGGATTTCATCACTAAATAGTATGCTCATTGTGAGAATCTTTTTCTTTCTTTCTTGTGTACTATATTTTTAGCGTGTGTTGCTGGTTTTCCCCAGTGGAATCTAGATTGGATCTTTATTTTTAAGGCATCAATTACCGGAATGAACAGTGAAGGAACTCCTTTTCCAGGGGAACCTTTTATTTTTCCTTCTTACAGAAACATTGGTCCTCCTCATATTGCGACTTTGAGCCTTCCAAGTCTCACAATTGGGTTACCAATATGGTTGTTTCCCACTCAGGTAATCCTGAATGTAGTTAGTACATCAGTCACAAGCACTGCCCCCCAAGAGCATCAAACTCATGTTGATCCTTCACCTTCTTCACCGGTAAGGTCTTCTTCACCTTCTTCACTTGCAAGGTCTCCTTCCGTTCATCTTCTTAGTTGAGTGAAAGTTCTAAAGATAGTAACCCGACATATAAGAAGAATAAGAAAAGAAAGAAGAAGAAGAAGAAAGATAAACAAGGGTCAAAACCTCCAACCACTATCAAATATGTTGGAAAACAACTAGTTACTATTAATCATGTTGGGAGTGTTGATGATGTCAAGATCACCCAAACAACTCATAAGCCCAAGTACCCTTCCAGGCTTTGTAAGGGTATCCATCTTCTTAAGGATTTCCTTGGTCTATCAAAGGTTATAGAAGTATGGTCTACACACCCTGACCAACCCATGTCGTCAGCCTTTGAACAACATGTTGATGACCTCCCGTCAACTAGTCACGATACTGTTGGGAAGAAGAAAAGTAGAGTCAAGTTCTTGTGTATGTTATGAAAAGAGAGTCATCTAACTCACCTTTTCCCTCATATGGAAGAAGCCTCAAAATTCTTGGAAGACATGACTATTTCACAGCCTCAACGTCCTGCTGCTTATCGCAAGCTTTCTCTCAACCCACTTGTAGTTGATGGAATGATCAGTCTGGTTCCCCCATCGGTCAGTTTGGTTGATCAAGTGGTCAATCTGGTCACATCCTTGGTTGAACTAGTATACCAAGTGGTCAAGCCTGCTCTCCCTTCAGAGAGTTAAACTAATGTATTCGATTTGATCCCATCCTCAGTCGATCCTACTCTCCTGTTAGAGAGTGAAACCCAAGCGGTCGATCCTTTTCCAAGCATCGATCCCATTCTCCCCTTGGAGAATGAAACCCAAGTGGTTGATCTGATCTCTCCATCGGTTGATCCTACTCTCCCTATAGAGAGTAAACCTGATACTACCCATGTTTTTCTCATTGATACAGAATCTACCATGCCAGGGGCTATTCCTCCTTCTCATGTGGAACCCCCTCCAAGTTATGAGGCCATCCATTTTAATTGGGCTGTGCTAACTGGACCTTGTCTCCCCTCTCACATTCCTTTCTATATTACAATAGAGGTTTGTGGTTGAGACGTTACTGATAGATGAAGGTGCATCCGTTAGTATTTTGTTCTCTTTTTCTTGGCAAGCTTTGGGTTGTCCTCCACAAGCGCCGGTTGCGCAGAATCTGTTAGCTTTTAACATAAGAACTAGTCAAACTTTAGGGACCCTTCCTTAGTTTCCTATAACTTTGGGAGGGAAATTTTTTTTTATTGATGTCATGGTAGTCCAAGACCCCTTGGATTTTTATTTACTCCTTGGGCGAGATTATGTCTATGCCATGAAATCTATTGTGTCTACTCTTTTTCGTGTGATATCTTTCCCTCACGATGGACAGGTTGTGATTGTTGATCAACTTTCATTCATTAACCCCACCTGTATTTCCTCCCTGAATGGCTCTTATATGTAGACGGTATCGCCCCCGCCACAGGTCAATTATGTGGCATTGTCACCCATGGCTTCAATTTCTGATGACTTAGATCTAGTAGTTGACATGGTGATCTCTTTGATAGGGTTGTTAGAGCCTGATCAATTTACTCCTGTTGCGACCCTCGACATGGTGTCCTTCTAGAGTGTGTTTCTTCCTTCCAGTAAAGACCTCTTGGAATCCATGACCGAGTTTTTTCCCTTAACATGGTCTCCTTCCAGAGCATTTTCCTCTTGGAGTCGATGATCAAGAAGACTTTGAGGATAGTTTTTGCGTCTCTGAGACAACCTTGTTAAAAAATGAAACAGAGGCATTTGAGCATGGTTTTTTGATTTTAAGCTCGTTAAAAAATGAAACCAATTAAGAGGATAGTTTTTACGTCTCTATGGAAACCTCGTTAACAAATGAAATAGAGGTTACGAGAATAGTTCTTGTTTCTATGTCAAGCTTGTTAAAAAATGAAATAGTTTTCCCCCTCTCTATTTGAGTGAAGTCCTTCATCTAGTATTTGAAGCTTCATTCCATTCTCCTTTGTAGATTGGATGAAACAAATCTTGGGGTGAATTTTCTTTCAGCCTCTAGACTTCATGTTGAATTTAAAGTCGCTATCTTCTTAGGCTAGGGGCTAAGTACCAACCATCCCTGTGTTATGCGTTGGGAAGTCCAAGCGTAGTTTTCTATGGTTCAAGCTTGTGTAAAAATGAAACCACTTACCTCAAGCATAGTTTCCTCAGGTTCAAACTTGCATAAAAATGAAACCAGGTCCAAGCATAGTTTTGTTTTGTTTTAAAGCTTGTGTAAAAATGAAAATAATCTTGAGCTTAGTCTTTGTTCTTTCTCATGCTCATAAATACGTAAGAATGCAACTGAGTATACTTTTATTACTTTTTCAGAATTATAAAGGTTATACGAAAAAGGAACCCATTGGAGTTCCCTTTAATCTCTTTTCAGACTCTCTAAACATGAAAAGATTATCGAGCGACCTTGTTCTTTTCACACTCGTTAAAGTATTTGAAGAAAATGTTTGTTGAGCAATAGTTTATCTCTTTTTCGGTCTCATCAGACTAATTTACAAAAAAGGAACTGAGAGAGTTCTCCTTAAGTGTTTTTCAGACTCTCTAAACATGAAAAACCCATGATTTTTCTTTCTTTAGACTCATAAAACAAACATCAAAAGGCCCATATAGGACCAAACCACTCCTTCCTAGGGTTCGTTAAACATACTCTGAGGGACTCATCCGAAGGATGAGATTACATTACAAGCATATGTTATCCTCCTCAAGCTTACGTAAAAATAAAGAGGTACTCGCCATAAATGGTGGGGGAAAAAATTGGGAAAGAAATATGTCTAAACCCGTATTCCATGGAAGAGTCACTCTTGAACATCTCACCATTTCACTCGCCTTGTGTCTAAGTTCGAAAATCCACTTGTCTCTTTATCATACTCCTTTATAAGATTACAAATTAGTATGTGATCCCTATTGTTGATTCAATGTTTCCAAGACAGTTGTTGTGATGTCAATATGTTCAAAAAGATGTCCAACCCAAAAAGCCTTCTATTGCGTCGGTCATTTCTGTAGTCCTTAAAGCCTTCTATTTCATCAGCCATCCTTGAGTCAGTCTTGAATCACTTGTTACTCTGATCTAAATCAAATATTGTTACTTGTTTCATGTCATTTATGTGGGATACATTAAGGCCCTCCTGTGATGAGTCTTTTCCTATCGACTTCAACTCATTATCCAGGAATTAGGCATAGAAACTAATTGGTACCTTGGAACTTTCATGGTGAGGTGGCATCTGAATGGTTTGGATCTTACTCGCTTTCATGATTTAGTGGGATCATATTAACCTCCTCACCTTATCCTCTTTAGCTTATAAAAGGAGAGGATATCTCATGGAGAAGGGCTAAGCTGGATTTGGCTTGGAATTATTAGCTTGGTTGGAGTGTTTTTGAGTTTTGCCTTTGTCAAGATAGATTGTGAATATTATCAGATTTATGCTCTTAGAATTCTTGGAATGGAAGTGTGTGGGTAACGAAGGATAGTTGGAAGGGACCTTATGACATCAAGGCCATGGTTGTAATCTCTCTTTCACATTTAATATGATACAGTAATACGATTCTTTCCTATAAAGCTTGTTGTGTTTTATTGTATGATCCTTAATCACATACATAGGTTTATATTGAGTTTATGCTATTACTATCACTTTGGTTGGTTGCCTTATTTTGCAGGATCATCATTGTATGAGTGTTGGAACAGATCTAGGATGGCAATAGCGAGAGGAAGCGACATTTAAACGGTATTTCACCTATCCCTCTTTAGTTAGTAAATTCAATATCTAAGACTTAAGGAAAGCGTCATGTTATGGTGTGTTTTTTTCTAGATCTGGGTGGATCTAGGGAGATCAGTTAGTGTCTGCACCTACCAATTTATCCGATAACACCAGGGAATCCATTTTCTCTTTCATTCCTTTCTCCCACTTCTTTTTAGTGTCAACCTGCACTGCCTCTTCATAACATTCTAGTTCACCAGAATCAGTCAACAATAATTAATTCAATGAAGGAGAGTATTGTTCAGATGGTCTAGTTAACCTGGTAAATCTTCTAACAACACTTGTAAGAGTTTGAGGTACTTGTTTCTCATGTTGTTGTAAATTTTGATTTTCTGGTACCTTTGGAATTTATTTTTTAGTGATCTCATCAAGCACTATGTATTCTGTTTTTTCTTTTTCTTGTATATTTCCCTACAATCGATATTTGTACATGACCTTGTCATTGAATATGCCATCTCTACTCCTAATGATTTTGTAATTTTCATAATCCCATAAGCGATAACCGAAATCATTAACAATATATCCAATAAAGGTACACTTCTTGGATTTTTCCTCAAGCTTTTTCTATTTTCTTTATCAATATGGAAAAATGATTCATAACTGAAAGTCTTCAAAAAAGAATAGTTTAACTTTTTACATGTCCATGCCTCCTCTGGAATTCTACCACTGAAAGAGATTGAAAGTCCTCTATTTATTAAGTACATAGAAATATCGACAACATCTGCCTAGAACTGTAAGGGCACACCAACATGCAATCCCATACTCCTTGCACACTCCATTATTTCTTGTTCATCCTTTCTAACACACTATTTTCTTATGGTTTTCTTGGAACTATATTTTCTCTACAAATCCCATGGTATGAATATTAATCATCAAACTCCTTGTTGTAATATTCACCTCCATTTTATTATCTTAGACACTTCAACCTTTTTCCTATCTCATTCTCAACCAAATCTTTCCATTTCTTAAAAGTATCAAAAACATCATATTTTTGTTGAATGCAATAAACCCATGTTTTTATAGTTGCCTCAAATAAAAGTAACATAATAATGAGATACACCAAGATTTGATACCTGAGTTGGTATCCATACATATGTATTCACATGCTCTAACCTTTCACTCTTGTTTTATTTTTTGACTCTAACAAATATGACTCTCTTCTATTTTCCATAAGCACAATGCTCATAGAATCCAAATCAATTTGTTTAAGATCTGGAAACTATTAGAAATAGAGAAATAAAGCAGAGAAGAAGTATCTTTGTAATTTTCCAGTTAGCTATAAAACAATAAAACAGTTAACCAATGCTATACTGAATTGTTGAACAATGTAAATCAGATCAGAGAAGAGACAACTAAAAACTTTGAGTCTTTAAACAAAAATCTGAGTCTGTACAACACTCAGATCTAACCTAGAAGTGACTAGATTCAACTAAACTCAACGAACACTTAGATATAACCTAACAATAACTAAACTCAAAGACAATATCATAGGTTGATCAAACAAGCATTCTATAAATTAAAATCCAGATCTAATCTACAAGACTGAAATAGATCTATACAGATAAAAACTAAGAACAATATTCAGATCTGATAATGATAAATTGAATAGGTAGCTTACCTTGTAGTCTTACCTCCATAGAATACTATACCACACACAAGAGATGTAAAAACACTTGTAGTTATGCTCAGAGAAAATTAAGGATCATTGATCTACCATATAGGTTAGATCTCTTACCAAGAGATGAATAAAATTTCTTGCCACCAAGGGCAAAAATCACTTAAAACCACTACACAGAAATTTTTGTAATGAAACCCTTACACCCACTGAAATTCCAGTGGCCCAAACCCTTATATAAATAATGGTTGTAACTCAAAGAATAAGAACAGATCAGAGCTTGAGAGATCACGGTAGGGGTTAGAGAGGACAACTCAATGTATAGAGGCAGATCTGTACTGAAAGAAAAAATCCACAGCCCAATGCAAGAAACAAGTCTAGGATAAAGAGGCCATGGCTCAAACTAGGAGAGTTGAACCACCACAACAGGTAGCCACAAGGGGCCGATCTACCACAGCAAAAAGCATAAAGTTTGAGCCACCACAACTAGAGCCTCAAGGGCTGAACTACCACAATAAAAGGCATCAAGGTCGGGCCACCACAACTAGAGCCTCAAGGGTTGAACTACCATAGAAAATAGTATCAAGTTCGAGCCACCACAACTAGATCCTCAAGGGCCAAACTACCACAACAAATAGTATCAAGGCCGAGCCAGCACAACTAGAGCCTCAAGGGACGAACTAGCACAACAAATAGTCCAACATCAGATGCAAAATGGGGCCACTGCAAAGGAAGGAGATATCCCCTCACCTTTGAAGAATAGCACAATAGCATAAATGAAAAGTGTGATAGGTAAAGGGGGTTAGACCTCTATTTATACTTTTAGGCTAGGGCATAAGGGTAATAGTAATTAAAAAATAAAAAATAAAAATAACATGTTTTAATTAATATAAATATTAATTTAAACATGTTATAATTAAAACATTTAATTAATATTTTAATTAACCCTTAAGATAGAACAAAATCCCCAAACAAACACAAGAAAGGGTAAAGGGGTTTTAGGTGGGGTTGCTTGGTGGCAGTACTTGTCCATTCATTCTCAAAGTGACCTTATAATTTTATCATCATTGCATATGGGATACATCCCTCATGTGGGCATGTCCACCTTCAGAGAGGGTCATACACGAACAAGATACCTGATCAAGAATCAAGTTGCCCCAGAATATTTCTGGGGTCTTATCCACCAAGGTACAAGAACAAGGATCAACCTATGTCCTAGGCATGGATACCCTGGAACATGTCCAGGGGCCCTAGACATATCTAGGGACTTTAACTGATTGGTCTCAGACTAAGAACCCCTTTCATCTACTAGGGGCCCTATCATGGGTGTTTACTACTTAGTCCGAGACCAAGAACCTCATTTATTTACTGGGGGGCCTTACAAGGGTCTTTTGCTACTTGGTCCCAGACCAATAACCCCAGTCATCTACCGGGGGCCCTTACAAGGGTATTTTTCCATGGTACTGACTGTTTGGTCCCAGACCAAGAAATCCCAGGGGTGCACTGGGGGCCCTAGATCTCGGCTAGGTTCTTTTCCATCCTCTTAGAGAATGGCTCTTGCAGTTGATTTAAATTTAACACTCCCTCTCAGCAAGAGAGGCATTCTCAGCTATACCAAGCTTGTCACGAAAGTATACAAACTTTGTCAGAGACAGTGGCTTGGTAAATATATATGTTGTATGTTCTGCCATCGGAACTTACTGAATGTTGAGAATGTTCTTCTGAACCATGTCCTAGACATAGTGGTATCTCATCTCAATGTGTTTCAATCTGTCATGAAACACTAGATTTTCATTGAGTTGTATAGAACTTTGATTGTCATAGTGAATGACTATGGGTTCAAGCTCTTAACTAAACAAGTCTAAAAGTATCTTCCTAAGCCACATTGCTTCTCTGCTATCAAAACTTGTAGCAATGTATTGTTCTTCTACAGTGCTTTGAGATATGGAGCCTTGTTTCCTACTGGACCAGGAAATCATTGTTGAACCCAAACTGAAGCAATATCCAGAAGTGCTCTTCTAATCCACTGTACTGCCCATCCAATCTGAATATTTAAAACCATGGAGAATTACCCCTCCACTGGAAGTGTATCTAAGATCATAATCTATAGTTCCCTGAAAATATCTCAAAATATGCTTCACAGCAACCATATGTATATGCTTCGATTCACACATGAACTGGCTGAGAGCATTTACCGCATAACAAATGTCTAGTCTTGTTAGCATGAGATACATCAAGAACCCAATGATCTGCCGATATAAGGTGGGATCTTCTGGATCTGAACCTGTGACCTGATCTCATAGTTTCTTTATATTAGAGATCATTGGTGTGGTCATGGACTTGTAGTCCATCATGCCAAATCTGTGAAGCACATCAACTGCATATTTACTCTGTGAGAGAAATATCTCTCCTGATTTCTGCCAAACCTCCAAGCTCAGAAAGTAATGTAAACGACCCAAGTCTTTCATTTCAGCTTCTGCTAAAGAGCTCCCTCTTAGTCTGAGCTATATATAGAAAACAATTCATTTCCTGTAAGGAACAGATCATCCTAAGATAACATGAAGAGTTTGGACTATTTATATAAGGATGAAACCAAGACTCCGTCAATACTTTCATATCGATCTCTCAGAGCTTGTTATAATCCATGGGATTCTTTTCCATTGATAGCCTCTTGTTTAACTTCACTATTGAGAGGAAATATTTACATCTATCAGATGAAGTATCCAAAACAAAAAATGCGACAAAAGATCCTGATGGAAGTAAGAATCTTGTCATAGATAATCCCTTCTTTCATGAGTCACAAATATACCCTCAATATAGCTATCTGTGATAGGCTTTATCTTATAAAGCCATTGGAGGTTACCACTGATTTGTTACAAGGTCTTTGAAACATTGACCATACATCATTCTTCAATATTCTTCTATCACAACATCTTCCCACATTTCAAATGTGGAAGGTTCTGAATCAATCACTAGATTCTTTTTAGCTATAAGGTTGGAGTACTTATCTAGTTTCTTCTTTCTTTGAAAGTGCCCTTAGGTGCTGAATGTTTTTCTTCTTCCTTTAGTATTTTCTCGACACCATGCTAGTTTCCTTTTAAAAGAAACTAATAGTATCCCTGGATTCTACTAAGATGCTAGATTTGTTGTAGTTCAAGGACTAACTCATATACATGGACTACTCCCTCTGAGTCTCATAAAATGTTTGTCTTTCTGTCATATGAAAATTGGCTTCCTCTGAACCTATACAAACTTTTGACTCTATTGTGGTGTCATATATTTTCAATATGTTCTTGGTGCTAGTACCAAGTTTAATATGAAAAGTCGAGTCAGACTTCTGAGCTCCTGTGTCAATGGGTTAATTACAATGAAAAGAGATATCTGTAGGGTTCTCAAAATGAAGAAAAATACCCCAAATACCAAGATAAATTGTTGGACTCTTTAACCAAGGAAATAGCCCAAGTTTACATGTTGTCTTTCATAAAATACCAACAGACAACTAGGTTTCTAACCAGGGAGAAAGAAAAAAATAAGTATGTGCTGAGATCACAGCTTCCTTGGTCATAAAAAAAATGCACATGATATTCTGACAGTATTCAATTGAGACATGGATACATAAATATGACAAGAAGGTAAACATATCTCTCTTGATGTCATTTGTAGTCATGTAAATGAAGTATCCATGAAACTTGCTTAGGCTTAAGATATGATTGAACTTTTCATCATGCTACCAACTCAAGTTATCTAGGACTTCTTCTGTGTATGCAGAAATAAATCTGTTAGTTCAAGTAAATTCAATATCCTTAAGAGAATATCCCATTGTCCTGTGTATATTCATCCTAAGAAAACAATACATCTCAAAATAGGTCAAAGACTGCATTGTCAAGAGTCATCCCACCCATGTTTTCCTCAAAGCCAAATACCAAATTCATTTCCAAGTTTCCACCACTCAAAGAATTTTGGTTAACTTTAAAAATTCATGTACTCTTTGTAGTACAATACATAAGGTGTTTTCATTTACTGAAGTTACACAGTTTCCCATTAAAAAATTATTTACTAGTGATTCTGTTAAATCCATTGTAATTTACTAAAAAATCACCAACCATCAATAACATTATACAAGATGAAACCTATTTCTTGTGATCTTCAAGATGGTGGTTACAATCCCAAGCATCCTATATTGTATCTTCAACTAGCTCGACCTAGCTCAAAAATGAGAGAAGGGGTTACTGGGGGTAAGATTTATCATTCCAATTTCAGTCAAAACTCCTAACAAGGACACTCACCCAACTAGCATTGTTCACTCCCCCAAAGATTCAAACAGGTTTTCTTTGGCACCCAAACTTGCAACTCACAAGTGTACAAGACAATAAACAAGATAGTCTTTCACTATCCTCTCCATATTAATCAATCCAAATAAAAATGTAATGGATATCTTCTTGTCATAGGGGTAGTTCCAACATGGTTTGGTGAAAGGGCTTTGTTAAAGCAGAGGCAAAGAGGCTTGATCCCAAAAGGAGTTGGAGAAGTACTATGTCAATAATTAAAGAAAACATAGTAGAGTGATATGATGATCATGCGTGTTACAATGGCCAACCTTAGCATGCATCAAGGTGACAATCTAGTATTGTGATAAGGATGTGCTTATATCTTGTTGTGCACTTTCCAACCTTTTGACCCAAAATAAAATGCACTTAAAACTATCATGCTACCTAGGAATTCACTTTTGATCATAGCCATAGCCATAGCCACAGTCATTCAGATATTACTTACCAAAAAAAATGCAGAGATAACAACCTTTAAAAACTTTCCAAGTCTTTTAGTGACTCAAAGGTTTAGATCTGCAGAAAATAATTTCCGAGTATCTTTCTATTGGCAAGGATATCTACACCAACTCTAATTCTTAGCATGTAGAAAAGGCTATCGGATATCATCCTTGGACCTTGACTAACAAAGCTCAATTAAAATTGAAGAGATTGAACTTTCTTATGTTCAATCTATTCTAGTCATTTTCTAAAAGTTAGAATGACAATAATTCAAGTTCCTTTCCAAAGAATAAATGAGCATTTAAACAATTAACTTTTCCCAAGAGGTTTCAAGATTGTTAAGGATAGTGAAAGGCATTTCCTCACCTTGTAGTTTAACCAAAATTGAAACCCAGTTTCCTTGCTCAAATCCACAAACGAAGCCATTACTTACTTCTGATCTACAAAATGAACTTTAAGAGGAGGATCTTCGTAGGATCAAGTTTGCAAATCTTGAGCTCTTTTCATGCAATAAGCTCTGATACCATGTTAGAAATAGAGAAATAAAGCAGAGAAGAACTGTCTTTTTAATTTTTTAGTTATCTAGAAAACAATAGAACAGTTAACCAATGCTATACTGAACTGTTGAACAATGTAAATCAGATCAGAGAAGAGACAACTAAAAACTTTGAGTCTTTAAACAAAAATCTGAGTTTGTACAACACTCAGATCTAACCTAGCAGTGACTAGATTCAACTAAACTCAAAGAAAACTCAGATCTAACCTAACAGTAACTAAACTCAAAGACAATATCATAGATTGATCAAACAAACATTCTATAAATTAAAATCCAGATCTAATCTACAAGACTGAAATAGATCTATACAAATCAAAACTAAGAACAATATTCAGATCTGATAATGATAAATTGAATAGGTAGCTTACCTTGTAGTCTTACCTCCATAGAAGACTATACCACACACAAGAGATGTAAAACCACTTGTAGTTATGCTCAGAGAAAATTTAGGATCATTGATATACCATATAGGTTAGATATCTTGCCAAGAGATGAATAAACTTTCTTGCCACCAAGGGGAGAAATCACTTAAAACCACTACACAAAAATTACTGTAATGAAACCCTTACACCACCTGAAATTCCAATGGCCCAAACCCTTATATAAAGAATGGTTGTAACTAAAAGAATAGGAATAGATTAGAGCTTGAGACATCATGGTAGGGGTTAGAGAGGATGGCTCAATGTATAGAGGCAGATCTGTACTGAAAGAAAAAAGCCACGGCCCAATGTAAGGAACAGGTCTGGGATAAAGAGGCCATGGCTCAAAATAGGAGAGTCGAACCACCACAATAGGTATCCACAAGGGTCTGATCTACCGCATCGAAAAGTATCAAGGCTGAGCCACCACAACTAGAGCCTCAAGGGATGAACTACCACAGCAAAATGCATCAAGGCCAAGCCACCACAACTAGAGCCTCAAGGGACGAACTACCATAGCAAATAGTATCAAGGCCGATCCACCACAACTAGAGCCTAAAGGTCCAAACTACCATAGCAAATAGTATCAAGGCCGAGCCACCACAACTAGAGCCTCAAGGGCTAAACTACCAACAGTAGATGCAAAAGGGGGGCACTGCAACGGAAGGAGAGATCCACTGACCTTTGAAGAATATCACAATGGCATAAATGAAAAGTGTGATAGGTAAAGGGGGGTAGACCTCTATTTATACTTTTAGGCTAGGGCATAAGGGTAATAGTAATTAAAAAAAAAAAAATTAAAATAATAATTAAAAATAACATGTTTTAATTAATATAAATATTAATTTAAACATGTTATAATTAAAAATTTTAATTAATATTTTAATTAACCCTTAAGACAAAACAAAATCCCCAAACAAACACAAGCAAGGGTAAGGAGGTTTTAGGTGGGGTTGCTTGGTGGAAGTACTTGTCCATTCATTCTCAAAGTGACCTTATAATTTTATCATCATTGCATATGGGATACATCCCTCATGTGGGCATGTCCACCTTCAGGGAGGGTTATACACCAACAAGATACCTGATCAAGGATCAGGTTGCCCTAGAATAATTTTGGGGTCTTATCCGTCAAGGTACAAGAACAAGGATCAACCCATGCCCCAGGCATGGGTACCCTGGAACATGTCCAAGGGACCTAGACATATCTAGGGACTTTAACTGCTTGGTCCTACACCAAGAACCCCAGTCATCTACTGGGGGCCCTCTCAGGGGTGTTTACTTCTTGTTCCTAGACCAAGAACGCTAGTCATTTACTGGGGGCCCTTATAAGGTTCTTTTGCTGCTTGGTCCTAGACCAAGAACCCTAGTCATCTACTGGGGGCCCTTACGAGGGTATTTTTCCATGGCACTAACTATTTTTCCCCAAATCAAGAAACCCCAGGGGTGCACTAGGGGCCCTAGATCTTAGCTAAGGTCTTTGCCATCCTCTTGGAGAATGGCTCTTGCAGTTGCTTTAAATTTAACAGAAACAAATTTATATTTTGAAGTATCTGTATCCCATTCTCACTCATGTGTCCAAGCCTATTATGCCAAAGTGTTGCATCCACTCATATAGAATCTAAAGAGATAGAAGAGTCAATATTACCAGTACATAAATAGAATGTACCTACCTTCTCTCCTTTTTCTATCACCAATGATCCTTTGGTGATGTTACACACATTATCTGTAAATATGGATATATAATCTTCACTTTCCAACTTACCTGTTGAAATTATATATTTCCTTAGATCTATAACATGTATTACCTTTTTGAACAACCATTGGTTTCCATTCCTTTGTTTTATTTTTACCTTTCTAATTCCAACAATTTTGCATGGTGCATCATCACCCAAATGAACCTGTCCAAAATCACCTTGAACATAATCTAGAAAATGTTTCCTATGGGGTGTGGAATGAAATGAAGCCCCTAAATCTAATACCCCAGACTTAAAAATATTATCTATAGAAATAATC
The DNA here is from genome assembly GCA_010110895.2 of Picea sitchensis. Classification (NCBI taxonomy): domain Eukaryota; kingdom Viridiplantae; phylum Streptophyta; class Pinopsida; order Pinales; family Pinaceae; genus Picea; species Picea sitchensis. Next base: position 111,658 of record SNQJ01S0010004.1, on the reverse strand, counting down.
AAAGCATCTTGTAACACATCACCTGTTACATTTTCTTCCTGATTTGTTTCTTGTTGTCCATATTTTTGTTTCTTTGGAGCTCTGCAGTCTTTCTTCAGATGTCCTTTCTTCCCACAATTCCAACACTCTATCTTTCTCAATCTGGATTTGGATCTAGACTTCCTAGAATTCCCATGGTTTCCTAAGCTCTTTCCTCTATCCTTTTTTCTTCCCATGTTCTCCATGTTTAACACATTACCTGATGTCTCACTTGTGTTTTTCAGTCGCATTTCCTCTCTAAGGATAACACCAACAACATCATAAAAATTTTAAGTGTTTGAACCAGAGATAGAGTTACTTACAACCATGACCAATCATTCCATCTTTTTGTCAATGAACACAAGATTATAAGAGCCTTGACCTCATCATCAAAGTCCACATTTATGGAAATTAGCTAATTGGTAACTGTATTAAATTCATTTAAATGATCTACAACAAACCCACCTTCTGACATATTCATATTAAATAATATCTTCATTATAAATACCTTATTGCACGCTGAGGTTTTTTCATATAGTATATCCAATGCATCCATCAACTCCTTCGTTGTCTTTTCTTTCGAAATATTGAAAGACACCGACGTTTTCATGATAAATTGTATCGTTCCTAGTGTCTTTTCGTCAAGAGCCTCCCATTCTTCATCCTTCATGGCCATTGGCTTCTTTTCTATTTTGCCCAATGGTAGGAATAGATCATTTTGATATAAATAATCTTCCATCTGCATCGTCCATAATTGGTAGTTTTGGCTATTAAATTTCGCGACCCTAAAATTTTCATCTTCTTCCATTGATCCAAGTAGAACTAGAAATCCTCTTTTCCTATGAGTTACCTTTTCCTTCGATACTAGTTGTTATAAAAACAGGATTGCGTAGCAATAAAATAAAATAAAATGCAGAAATAAAACATAGAAGGTGCACAATACAATAGAGACACAGATATACGTGGTTCACCCAGTGTGGGCTACGTCCACTAGAGAAATTTCCAGGTCCCTCCTTTATTATTATCCAACAAATGAAGGGATACAACCTACATCACACCCATTGTAAATTCCTCTTCTTTCTCTCATAGTCTCCTCACTCAGAATAAAATATTCACAATGATACATAGCTGCAATGCATTTCCCTCATAAAAGAGGATTTCCTTCTAGGGAAAACAACCCTAACATAAATTCTACCATCATATTTGTGACCATATTCATTCTCCAAACCCCCGCTTGCCCTTGGACTACCCAACCAAGGGGATATCCCCCCCGCATGGAGGGGTGTACATTCTTCTAGGGTGTAAAGTCTTCATGGGGTATAAACATAGATGAAAAACAAAGACCTTTGAATCACGAAGATAATTAGGCTCCATAACCAACATATATGTGGATGACATGTTGTTGATATGAAACCACTAAGATATTATATAGGATGAGAAAACTCATTTTTCCTCTAAATTTGACATAAATGATCTTGGTGCTTCAAATTTCATTTTGGGCATCGAAATTAAAAGAGATCGGAAAAAGAGGAAACTCTTGTTAAATCAGAGAAAGTATGTCGAGAAAATATTGCAGAGGTTTAATATGAAGGAATGTAAATCATTCAAGGTCCATATTCATGTTGGTGTAAAGTTATCTACGGACCAATGTCCCAATTTTTTTCCTTGGGAAACGAGTCGCATTGTTACCTCATTTTTCATGTCGCTTCGATTTTCATGTCCATTGTTGGGAGGCTTTTCGGCACATGGTTTTTACGGATGATTTTCTATTTTCGGTTAAGGAATTATGGTTGTTGACTAATAAAGTACATTGGGTTAGGATTTTGGATGTCACTAGATCCTATATGTATATTTTATTGTAAACAATGTATCACCATGAATGGATATAGAATATGTTGGTTTTCCTTGTTTGGGTTTCTAGGGGAAAAATATTTGTGTAATGTTTTTATTTTCCATTTTATCTTTTATGTTCTTTTATTGAAAATATGTTTGTAGTAAATAATTGTACAAGGTTAAATACTACTTCTTCTTCACTCTGCATCCTCAGCCCATCTATTTCTCATTACTTCTTTTTATCCCTTTTGACGCTTAGATCATTCCCTGGTCAACCACCAGTTCCCCTATGCGCATGAAGGTGCTTTGCAATAAGATTCCATTGTCATAACTCTTTTTTCACAGAAGAACATCTTAATCTAGGTAGATATTGACTTCAGGTATCTTTCACGTGGTCCTTTGAATAATTCTCTTTCAACAACAGTGTACGATTGAGTACAATCTATGGAAAATTCAATAACATAATCTCCCTACACACTATCCAACCAGTAGTAAATTGCATGTGATGTCTTATTGCTTACTGAATTAACTTATCTGATCAATTCAAGAGTCCAATTCCTCAAAGCTGCAATTCAATATCTTCCAGTCTATTAAATAAATCTTTGGATCCACTCTACTAACAAATTCGGAAAGTCGATGAAGAAAATTTCATGAAAATATGTAAAAATATACCTTTGTAACCATTCTTCTGCATTGATCCTTTGATTATGATTTTGATCTAATGAAAACTCGATCTCCTTATTATTCCACCATTCTTCTATTTCCTGCTTATTATGCATCCACATCCCCCTCATTTGTATATCCCCATCTCGGAAACAGAACCATTTGTTGCTATGCAGTGGGAAGACCCAGGGTTAATCATTAATAAACCAACAAAACCCTTAGACATCGGCCCTTTTGGCATCATCTGCAAGCAAGTGAAGTCTCACTCAAGGAATCTAGAATGGCTACAAGAACCAAGTTTCTATAGTGATGAGGGGAAGTGAGGTATTCAACATGACCATACTATGCATTTTATATTCATATACAGTGTGTGCAGTTTCCATTACTTAACCTGTAATTATCATGAAATATACCATGTGCGCAACATTAATCCACTTAACATTAATTCATTCATCATTAAATTAAGTACGTAGTATAATAACAACATATATCAATGACATATTAAACATTCATCATGATTATTCTAACTATCCATCATATGCATCAAAAACATAGAACAAATAAGAAACACATCAAGACACAAGGTTTTAACGTGGTTCACCCCAAACTAGGCTTCCTCCATCCCCAAGTCAGTCAATTGTTCCCACTACGTTCTTGAATCCATTTCTTCTATCCACAACTATCATATATTCTACATCTAGATTTGAAGTGGTGTTGCAGTCACTCTATCAAATTTATGCTTTGATCTTGGCTTTACCAATGCTTTGGAGACCTGACCCCTCATTTTCAACATTTATGAATTGATTTCGATTGATTAGAAAATATGGAGGAAGAATGGGTTCACTCACATTATCATTTGTCTTGACATTTTTATACAGAGAATAAAATAACAATGAGGTGAAGGTGTAAGCATCGTCAAGATTTATAGGAGCAAGTGGCATGTTTGTATTAAATATTTCCAACTGTTCCATGGATTTTCATGCCTCGATCATAACTATTTCTAGGTTCGATGACTCATGTGAGGGGACGTCTATGTCATTGGTGATTTGGCTCACATATGAGTACTATCGGGTGTTAATTGTGGTGGTTTCTAATTGATGATAGTACATGTTATGTCAATATCCCTTTATGGTAATGGTTGTACAATGGTCTTCTATGTTGTGTGGGTCATTAATGTATGTGACTTGTCTGTCGATCCTTTCTTGTCATTGTTTAATTATGCTTTTGTTTCTTGAGTTGGAATTTTTATAGTCATTTTTTCACATGCCATATCGACTAAGTCCCCTTTGTTAATCCACGGTTCATACATGAGATGCTCGACTGTTGATTTTATGCCATTGGTTTTTCTATTGTCAGTTTTTCTTGGTTGATAATCTTGGTAATTGTTTCACTGATATGTTTATTTATTTTACTCCACCTTATTTGTGTGACGCATATGATCTCTTGATCTATGCTCACTTGATTCAATTTTTCCATGCTCGCTTGATGGATATATTCCTTGTTCAATCGATTGTCTCCTAATAAGTATCTATCGTAAATATGGGGATGGAGTTGTATGTCACTCGTGTTTTCATCTACCTTTGATCTGGATTATTTTCGGCAGAAATGAGAGAAGAGATATAATAAAGAAATGCATAGAGATGTCATGTATATCCAATAATATAACAGAAATATATCATAGATGCAACCATAAACATAGATATACAGTAATACACGATTTCTATTAATGAAATAAATGTACAGAGACTGTAAAAATACGGAGTGAAGACTCGCTAGAATGGTGGAAGCTTATCTCTGAGAAGAGATGTGGCAGCTACTCACATTTGCAAGAAGATGATTACAATGAGGATATGAAGGAATTTTTACAATAAACAGGAATGCCAAAACCCTATACATCCAAAACCTAACCCTAGGAGATGAAGCACCAAAAGTCATGTGGGCCCCATTTGGGTAAGTTAGTACATCAACTTCTAGGGGTCGTAACTTTTGCATACGATCTTCGTTTTAGGCGTATGATAGCTCGTTGGAAAGGTATCATAGAGGAGATTCATTTTGGGGGATCAATAATGCCTTAATATATCATTGAGAACATATATATTGAAAAACCTTCATTTGGGCCCTCAAAATGGCCCCAGAAATTAAAAACTGCTAAAAATAGTAAATTGTCAAACTTTCCAGAAAACTATTTTGAGACAGTCGGAAAGGGTGGGTGGCCACCGATATCCGCCTGGATAAACCTTCTTATAATTTTTTTTGGCTCTACTAGGGACTTCTTTCTCTCTCCATTGTTATCCATGTTATTTTTTCCCCAAAAACTTTTTTTATTGGGACTTCTTTAATACTTGAGTTTCATGTAAACATTTTTCATACCTGAATTCTTACAACTGAATTTAGTTATTAGTGTAAAATGATTTTTGATTAACAAGAAAGTTATTAATTTACATTTTTCGTCTTTGATGAGACTGTTACATATCATATTTCAGTTCTAGTTGGTCCGTGTTGGCATAATTTTAATGAGTATTTTTCCAACGTGACTCATTATTGATATGTATTGTATCTCTTTAGACGATCTCCAATAATTAATTTTTTAAATTGATGGACGAACAATTTTTTTAATGTACAACTCATGTCAGTCTAATGTCTTCTATAATGTATGGTCCTAGTCATGTTGTTTCTAATTTTTTGGATTTTCCTTTAACTCAACTGTCATGTAACAAGACCAAATATCCACTATTCATTTCCCTTTTATGTAAATGTCAATCATGCCAATCCTTCTATTGTTTCTTATAGATTTATTAATGATGTATTGTTATCAACCTTCCTTCTTCAATTTTGTTCAACTGGTAGAGTCTATCATTCAAACTTATTCCCTAGTTGAACTTGGAAACAGATGCCACCCTATTTGTGTTGGACTAGAAGTAGAGTGGAATCATAGCTTATTGTCCATAGACAAATTTAAAAGGGGTATGGACAGACGATCTCTTATATGTAGACCTATATTCCCATAGAATCGCAAGAAATTTATCATCCCACTCATTCTTGTCAATTCCGCATATTTTGGTAAGTCCTTTCTGTAATGTTTTATTGAACGATTCAACAACACCATTTTCTTGAGGATGGTATGTAGTTGTTTTTCTATGGTCGATGAGAAATTTATTGAGAATGACTTGGATTGTCTAATTTACAAAGTGTATCCCTTGATCATTGATTAATGTTATTGGTCATCTAAATCTTGTTATTATATTCTCATAGATGATTTTTTTTGCAACTTATTTAGTACATGAATAGACTAGCACTACTTATACCCACTTGGTTACATAATCAACTACGGTAATAATGTACTTTGCACTTGTTATTTTTTCTCTTTGGGGAAAAGGTCTGACAAAGTTGATGGCACAAATTTCAAATGATAAACCATAGTTTATTGATTGCAAGTGCATTTCATTTTTCCATAGAGGCCAACCCATTCTTTGGTAGTTGTCACATTTTTTCACTTGTTCCCAATAGTATTTATGCAATTTTGACCACCGAAGACCTACTTGAAATATCTTTCGGGATGTCGTGTTTCCTTGGAAGTGACCTCCAGTTGGTCCCTCGTGTTTTTCATCAATTATTATTTCTCGTTCATGCTCTAAGGAATATCTCCTCGAAATATTGGTAGGACCCAGTTTCTATATATATCCATTCAAGATAGTGAATGGTCCTGATTTTAGAGCTAGGACCTTATTTTTATTTGCAGGGAAATCTTTTGGTTCCTCCCCTTCTTCCAAAAAAATTGTTATTTATTCAATATATTTTTGGGCCATTTCAATTGTAACGACCCTTAATTATTAAGCATAATTAATTTAATAATAATCTTAAAAGATTAACTAAACTGTATTTATATTTTAAAGTAACATTTCTAATTGGATATTATTAAATAGTGTTCATGAGGGTTAATGAATGATTTA